>JASDQU010424515.1:0-10135 GCA_032191745.1 Picea mariana
TAAACATTAACACAGGAGCCTCTCCAACATGCCACACATGCCACTACTGCCTAGTCTGCCTCCAAAAGTGTCCATGAAGATAGATGATGTCATGGTGAAGATGGGGATGTCCTAAGCCTTCCAAGGCTAGCGTTACACTGAAAAGGGGTCATTCCCCCTAGGTCTAGTCCTGTCGAAGTGTCTCTGGTGGAACGTCCTCTTCCTCTCAGGTGCAAAAACCTATGATCAAGCTTTGTCCTGTCTCTCCCCCCTGATGGGGTCTCAACATCCATCTGGTGGGATCTTCATCCCCATGGAGGTCTGAACTGGTCATCTCCCCATGTGTATCGGTCTAAATGGTACCTGCCCGTCGGGCATGGTCCTGCACATCAAAAGATACTCCCTCCATGGGCTCATCAGTCACAAGGATCATAGCAATGTCAATCACATCTCATCATCAATATTATTAAACATATGCATAAAACCTCTAATACATCAGTCAATAGCTCAAAGACATTACAAAAACCTGCAATACAAGATTGGAGAAAAGGACAAGGCATCCTATTGGGCTAGTGTCTACAAGAAAAGGAGAGTTTCCAGAAATATCTCATCCAAGCCATGTAAGTGAGGTGATGTGGTTAGGGGATATCCAAACATGTGGGTGCAGTGAGGGCCAAGGATGCAGAAGTGTTACCTGTGGGTGCCTTTATAGAAGGCGAGCTGTACCTGTCATGGATGCATTTTTTCCAAGCCCATTTTTTCCTTTATTATTTTACTCTTGTTTTATTCTTTTATTTGCTTTTTTTGTTCAAGAACTAACCAGGGGACACTGCCTTGGCATGGTGACTAGAGCTGACAGCATTACCCACAAGTACTTTAACAGAGATGAGAAGGATGGCTCGTGATGAGACCCCCTTTCCCTTGGCCATGCAACCAAAGGTCACTACCCTGGTGTGGTAACCAGATGGTGGCAATGTCATACTATTAGGTACCCATGGACCTAATAGGCTGGCTCATGATGAGACCCCCTATCCTCTGACTAGGTCTTGTTTTGTTATTTTCTGGGTCCCTCTTGTTTCTTGCTGAGAGGCTTTTTACTTCCTTCTCGGGGATCCCTGGGCGAAGCATCTTGAGGTTTTATTTCTAGGATTTTGTATTTTACCAGCTGCTTTTACCTTCTAGGCTTTTAGCCCCTTCTTCCCATGAGATAAGGTGCAATCCTGCAAATAGGTCAACCCAATGCCCGGACAGGGGAATGGGATAAATGAGTGGGAGATAAGATGAAACAATGATGCTATGATGGGAGCGGACGATGGATTTTCATAAATTCCCCCAGCGAAAACCAAGACCTATGGGCACAGGATTGCCAGGGCACCCTGTGAATTTCCCCAAGCATGGTCAAGTGGGATAATGTAAGATCCAAGCAGTTGTTAGAGATAAGAGGAATCAGATGCATATATTTAAAGGTTTCAATGATCAAAAGTGACACATACCATGATACCTGGACCAATTAACTCATGGAGCAAGAACCTCTTCTGATACAGGATCAAGCCGATGGTGATGGATGCTACTACTGCTGACAAGACAAAAGATGATGAATGAAGAAAAGGTAGGCCTTCCAGGGCCATGCTCATGTCAATCCTTCTCTCATTACCCCATGTATAGGACCTGTGGGCCTCGATACATGATCTCCTAGTTATCCGTAAAAAGTGGGGATAACAGGATGGAGATTGCATCAGATGGATGAGAAGACACCCTCTCTCAATGAAGAGATTGAGAAAGAAGTGTACATAGAGTAGCCAGTTTGTTTCGTGATACATGAGAATGAGTCTCATGTGTGCATATTGAAGAAGGCTTTGTATGGACTTATCTAGGAACCTCAAGCTTGGTATATGAGGATTGATGGATATGGCCTGAGATATGTCTCCAGTATTGACGCAAGATTACAGGGATTTGCTGACTCCGATGAGGCAAGGAGCACTGTAGAACACCTCCAGGTGTTTCTTTACCTTGGGATCTTCCATGGCTTCCTGGTGTAGAAGGAAATGGACTTTTGTGTCTTGAGTACCACAAAAATAGATAGTATTGTGGATGGAATTTCGCAAAGCAGTGTGGCTTCGCAAGATCCTTGTAGACTCGATTGGTCAATGATATCATTATGTTCAAAACATGATGCAGAGGGAGACAATACATGTGCAGTAATTTCCTATAGATGACCAAATGATCTCACGAAGATTCTTTCCAAGACAAAGTTAAAGTACTTCCATGAGAGACTTGGCATGATTCCTCCCTCGTTGAGAGGGAGGGTTGATGATTGCATCTTCCTGAGACATTCTTCAGATCGTACTACTCTGGACTGAGTTGAGTTGATCTGTGAGGACACATATGTGATAGGTGAGATCATACTCATATGGACTTAGTTGAGTTGATATATGAGATGAGTCATGCTTCTTTGGATTGAGTTGAGTTGACTTGTATTTGGTCTCCTGTCGTGCTCCTCTGGGCTAAGTTGAGTTGACTTGAGATGGCTCTCCAGTTCGTACTCCTATGTACTTAGTCGATTTGATATGTGATAGTGATGTCCCTAGTGGTTGAGCACTAAGAGGACACATCATGGGGAGTTAACCCATGACGCCACATTATGGGATAGACCCTAGTGTTTCTAGAGGGAGGAGCTTCTAGAGGTCCACATGGGATGAGCCATGTGTTGATGTGTCCACATGGGATGAGCCATGTGTGATGTACCCTTGAGGAAAATCTCAAGTGGTTGAGATGTCCAAGCGGTTGGGAGGATATTCCACTGGACAACAACTCTTAGGGGTTGGGAATATACACCTAGGTTGGTGCCCAACAACCCTTGGAGACCTAATGGTCATATGGTTGGGAGAATGTTCACTGGATTGGTGCCCATCAACCCTAAAAAGTTGGGAGAACATTCATCTGGGTTGGTACCCAACAACCCTTGGAGACCATTGTTCCTCAAAGACTCGTCATGGATGAGACATCCTTGATGATGCACTATGGATGTGTATATCCTAGTGTTACCCTTGAGGGTTGTGTCTCCTAGAAGGTCCACATGGGTGCACACATATGTGAAATTTCCACTTTGGAGTAGGAATGTGTGACAAGGAGATGTTAATAATAGCATGGTCTATGAGACCATGTCATGGTCGGAAGGCCATGGCATAGCTTGCGAGGCTATGAAGACCAAAAGAAAACATCACTAAGAATACCTCCGTAGCTAAGAGGGAGTGTTGATGTTTTTGGTAGCAGTGGGAGGTATTCACCTCCAAGAGACCTCCTATGAATGATATCATGAGAAGAGAAATCCCCAATCACTTGTGATGAGAGATACTTGTACATGTTGGCCCTATTGTGTAAAGACTAATTTATATTGAGTTATAAATTAATTTTTATGTAACTTGTACAAGTTGAACCTTGTGAAAAGACACATCCCCTCATTGCATTGGACACACACACACACACACACACACACACAAGTGCACCCCATCCTCATTTGAATATAACACTAACACTCACAATGTCCCTTGATCTAGTGCACCACCCCTTCAGTCCCTTGTGTGCAACTGCTGGAGAGAAGATCTTGTTTTCTGCTAGTATTTTCTCTATATGTGATTATATTTCTCTTGGATATCTTTCTGTAGCAGGTCTCCTACTCTGCTCGAGGTGGAACTTGAGGATGCTGATGGTTGGGTGGTAATGAAAGAGCATTACCTATGGTTAAACAAGGATACCCACTATGTAATATTTGCATGGTTAAATCTTCTTGAGATCCTGGTTAGGTTACTGTTGTTGTAATCTAGTCTAACATTTAAAATTCAACATATCTCCCATAATGGGTTTGAGAGCTTGAAGGGAATTAAGAAAGAGATATTTTGCAAGGGTAGTATTAGGGTCGTAAAAATTGGTGATGAAACCCAAAGAGGTCATGCCTATGACTTTGAAGTAGGAAGAAAGAGTGTGTGAGGTAGAGAAGGAGGTATAAATTTCAGCTGGATTCCAGAGTATGTCTAGAATGCCTGTCACGCCTTGAGAATCAATGTCTATATCTTGAGAGTTTTTCCAAAGTTTGGTTGCAAGAGAGGTGAGAATGTTGCTAGGGAATTTAGTTTCCTTTAGGAGGATTAGAAAGGGATTTTATTTATTAGTGAGTTTCTTCATCATTTTGTGCTTGGGTTTTCCATTAAGACATCAAATTTTCTAGGAGAGGAGCTTCATGATGAACTATGGGGGTTGAGGGGAAACACATATGTCATCAGGGAGATTCTTCCCGAGTTGACTAACATTTCTCCCAGATCTTGGAGGAGTTGTTTATTGTTTCTTCTTCCTCTCTTTTTTCATATTTAGCAATCTTGGATACTTCTTTTGCAAGATTAGTTTTAAGCCAAAGCTAAATAGAGGAGGATGAGAGCTTACCTTTATGATGGATGGCATGATGATTTTTTCTTCTGACTAGAACTTCTTTGAACATTTGAATTTGTTGTTCCAGTATGGATTTGGGGTCATGTTGTATCCACACAATTGATAGGGTTTGGAGATTGAGGGTTGTTAACTCCATTTCCTTTCCATTTTCTGAATCAACTTTGTTATCCCCTTCTTATTGCATTTCTATATCTGGATATTTGATTTCATTTCTGGTGTGCTCTATGATTTTGTGGCGCTTGGTCTATTCATCCGCATCCTCCTCCATGAGTGGGTTTACCTCGTGAGGGGGTTGAACTTCTTTTGATGAGATTTTCCCTTGTTGTGGTTCCTCTGGGATCTGCTAGAAAATATTACATTTATTGTTGGTGGGGATATCTAGTTGAGAAGGTTGGGAATGTTGTCTTCTTGAGTTCCGCCTCCTAGAAGAAAGGGATTTGAATCCTTCCTCATCTGTGGCTGAGTTTTTCTTTGTAGTAGGTGTTGGTCAGTTAAGAGGACAATATCTGAATAAGTGCCCGTGTTCATGGAATTTTTTGTAGTGGAAAGTTACGTGTTCATAGTCTATGGTTTGAATCCATTCAATGTCTTGATAACATAGACATATGGCCTCTGGGAGCACTTTGGAGACATTGATGTAAGCACATAGCCTAACATATGAGGTGTAAAAAAATTTCTTTATTATCTCAGAGGTTTTGAAAAAGGTCCCAAGGGAATTACCTATTCCTTCCATGAATTCCTCTTCCCAAAACGCATTTGACAGAGAGCAAAGCCTTACCCAAACTGGAGAAAAAGTGAAATCTTCCTTTTCTAGACTGAATTTTTCAGACCAGAGGTGTAGGTAAATATTTTTTGAGCTAAATAAGTAAGGTTAATTTTCAAATACATGATATTTATCTTCATTGCTAGTAAAAATGGTTGTAAAGAAGCCCTTCGAGCCCAACTTGAGCTCTATCTCTCCCTTTGGCTTCCACCGTGTTTGGATCCACCATTCTAATGCCTTTTTTGAGGGTCAGATGCCCATAAAATTTCCTATTACAGCGTGATCATGTATTAATTGAAAATTTCTTCCTACTTTGGTAGATCTGATCTCATACTTTGGAATCGCGTTAGTCTTGGGGATGCACCTACCCGCTCCTTGGTTGATCTTGTTGTCTTTATTCATAATCTTACTTGTTGTTGGTTTGTTCCCTGCTTTTTCCGCTCTGCTAGTCATTGTTACATATTTTGCTTTATTTGACCCCATGGAGTTGCGATTGTGTGGTTGATGATTATCGTCAGAAAATGCCTGATCCAGGTGGATATTGGTCGCCACCCACCTATTCCAACTGGCTCCTCTTGTCAATTTTTAATTCAACACATTCTTCTGTGCTTATTTTTAATTGTGATTTCTACACTTCTGGGGTTGTCTGAAGCCCTACACATCTTCCAGGTGGATATTGGTGGCCTCCCATCTAATCCAACCAGATTATTTTGTATGACTTCATGTTAGCACATCTTTCTGTATTTCCAAGGCTGTTTTGGGTCCCTAAAAAATGTTTTTTTGGCGTGCCACAATCAAACTATAAACGGAGTTAGATTTTGACAACATAATGCGTAGTTCTTGAAAATACCTTTCCAACGGGCTATCACGTGCGTAAAATGAATATCGTATGCAAAAGTTACGACCTCGAGAAGTTAATGTACTAACTTATCCAAACGGGGCCCACATGACTTTTAGCGTTTCATCTCCTAGGGTTAGGTTTTTGGATGTCTAGGGTTTTGACATTCATGTTTGTCATAAAAATGCCTTTGTAGCCTCATTGGGATCATCTTCTTGTGAATGAGCGTAGCTATCACATGTCTTCTTAGAGATAAAGCTTCCACCATTCTAGCGAGTCTTGCACTCTGTATTTTTATAGTCTCTTCACAATTCGTTCAGTAATAGAAATCAAGTATTGTTGTATTTCTCTGTTTATGGAAAATTTCATGAGTATTTCATTGTAATATATCTACTTTCATTTCGTTCCAAAAATAATCTGGATCAATGCCTCACTGTAGGAGGGAGCTGAGCTCCCCCTTCCAGCCGTCGCCATTCAGAAAGTTGCAGGTGAGTTCAGTTGCTGCCAGAAACCCTAGGTCAAGCACGCATCCTCCTAACTATCTGAGAACAAGTATAATATTACAAAGGATGGGATTTAGTATATCATAAGAGACCTTCATGAGAAGACTAACCCGTCTCTTGTTTCTATGGGACAAATGAAAAGGCTTGTAAATGCAAGAATTTTTTTTGTAATCGTGATTGTAAAAGTTAAGTATGATGATGAATCCCAATATTTTAAAGGGTGTGATCCTAACATAAAGATGAATTAGTTAAGATTATTTCTAACTATGATGAAGTGTTTCAAGAACCACAAGGATTACCTCCAAGGAGAGAGATACAACATGAGATCCAATTGTAGCAAGATGCACCTCTTCCTAACATTGGCATGTATAAGATATTTTTTCTTGAAAATGAAGAAATAAAGAAGAAGGTTGAGGAGTTGCTCGAAAAATGAGTCAAATGACCAAGTGATTCTCCATGAAGATCACCCATTGTATTGGTACCAAATAAATATTGTACATGGAGAATGTGTGTGGATTTCCGGGCATTGAGCAAAATTACGGTTAAGAACCGTTACCCTCTTCCTTGTATTGATGATTTATTGGATCAATTGAAAAATGTAACTTATTTCACTAAGTTAGAATTAAGAAGTGGTTATCATCAAATAAATATTTTTAAAGGTGATATTTGGAAAACTGCTTTTAAAACAAAACAAGGTCTATTTGAATGGTTGGTCATTTCCTTTGGGATTTGTAATGCTCCCGCCACTTTCATGCGGGTTATGAATGATGTATTCAAGCCATTTATAGATGACTTTGAAATAGTTTACATAGATGATATATTGATTTTCAGTAAAAAATGGGAAGATCATGTAAAGCATGTTAGGAAAATATTAGATATTTTGGAAAAGGAGAAATTGTGCCTAAAGATGTCAAACTGTGAATTTGGGAAAACATATTTAGTTTATTTGGGCTATATAGTAGGGGTGGCGAATTGAAAATTTATCCATCTAAAGTTTAAGCCATTATGAAGTGGCCTAAGCCTAATAATGTAACAAAAATTTAAGAGATTCCTGGGGGAAATCTAGTATTTGGGGAAGTTCATTGCTAACTTTTTGTTTATTGCATCTCCTTTACATGCTTTGACAAGTACTAAGTAGGTCTTTCATTGGGGAGGTAAACACAAAAAAACCTTTGATACCTTGAAAAAAAAGATCATTATAGCCTAAGTTATTGCGTTGCCATATTTATGGAATCCATTTGAGATTGAAACCGATGCAAACGATTACACCATAGGAGTAGTGTTAATACAAAGGAGGAAACTGGTTTGTTACCATTATGAGACATTCACTGTTACAATAATAAATTATCCTACTTATGACAAATAATTGTATGCTTTGGTTTAGAGTGTGAATAAATGGAAACACTATTTGATAGGAAAAGAAACAATCATCCATATAGATCTTCAGTCTTTACAGTATCTCCTATCGCAACCCAAGCTACAACAATCACGTCATTTCCAGTGGATGGGATTCTAGCAACAATTCCATTTGGTCATCAAGTATAAGAAAGGTATACAAAACAAAGTTATTGATATGTTATCAAGACCTTATGTTAATGCATCCATTTTTTTACAACGTAGCTCTTTAGCTCATTGAATTTACATTGAACAATATGCTAGAGATGAAGACTTTAAGGATTGTTGGCCCTTGACTAAGTTTTGAAGAATACTTGGTCATAATTGACCACTTTTGGAACTGCGATAGCTTGCCAAGGAAGGAGCGCAACGCGAGGTGGAAAGTAAGGAAGCAAGACCTATTTTTGGGTCCATTTTAGGGTTTTGGGTTGATGTAACGGTAAAGGGATGTCGGCCCATGGGTTTACCCACGTTTAGGCCCATTTTGTAACCTATAAATAGGCAATGTAAATAGGGTAGAAGTAGTAAGATAGCAGTAATAGTAATGTAGTACATCTATGTGATGTATAACTGGAAGCTTCGTGCTAGTAACTGGATCTGTGTGATCGGATGTATCTTAGAGTGCTATGTGCATGAGATCGGAAAGCTGAGTGCAGTTTGGTGTAGTCTTGTGCTGAAGAGCAAGGAAGAAGGATCTAGCGAGCTACGCAGATATTCTGTCCTTTGCGAAGTAAGGGTCATTGAAGCTCTGTGCTGTAAGTGCTTGACCAAGATAATATAAAGAAGATTTTGTGGATGTAGCCCTAGGGTGGGGGTGAACCATGGTAATTGTGTGTATAGTGCTTTGTGCTTCGCTCTAATGTGTTTATCTCTTTATTGGCTAAGTACTTGATGTGATTAAGTAGATCTAGTTATGCTCTGTGATGATGATATATGAATGAACATTAGATCTGATATATAAGATGCTTAGTGCTTGATCTGTTGAATCTAACCTATATTTCTGTGGCTAAGTATTGAATCATCCTTGGTATAAGTATTCACTGCGATGCTTTGTGCTTTTGATGAAGTGTATTAATGAATGTATGTTAAGGAATAACTGATGCTAAGTGCGATGTAAGCAAGATAATCATAGATCTGTGTCCCAGCTAAGGTTGGAGACATCTGAGTCCTGCAACCACCCTTGCCTCTACCTCGGGTGAGACTTCATCTGCTTCGCAGGTGTTGCTGAAAGGGCCGGTAGTTAGGGTTTTGTTGGTGCGCTCTTGAGCGTTGAACCTTGGGTCTGCACCCGTGCCAACAAATGGTTTCGTTGTCAGGACCTGAAACTGTGATTGCTAGGAACGGAAGAAGAAGAATCCTTGTGCAAAATAAGCTCTGTGCGTAGATCTGTTGCCCTAGTGCACAATGTTCTGTTTGACCTGTGAAGCTTTGTGCCAAGAAAAAGAGGTCAGATCTGAAGAAAAGAGGTCAGATCTGAAGAAAAGAAGTCAGATCTGCAAAGAAAGAGGTCATATCTACAAGAAAAAGGTAATATCTGTAAGCTTTGTGCTTTGATAAAGGTAAGAATAGTTAAAAGTCTTAGATCTAGAATCTTTTTTCTATATAGAAGTAATATAAGTGGAATTTTTTGTTTCTAAAGCATGGATTTAGGTATGCTTGATAGATTCCATCCTAGCTTCAAAACTAGGGCATTAATAGATGAAAGAAAGTTTGATATGAATAGATTTGATAAGTATAGTGATAGATATGTTATACCTATGCATCGAAAGAATGTTTGGACTAACAAGTGGATGTAAGATCCTAGAAAGAGTTTTTTGCAGGCTAGTCACCATGATCCTGGTGCACAGTACAAAAGGATTTGGGGAACATATAAATGAAAAACAAGATTAACCCTCTGTTATAGTTGCAGAAGACTGAGACATCTTGCTAAGGAATGCCCTGGGAGAAGACCTAGTTGCCTCTATTGTAAGGCTATGGACCATGAAGTATTGGATTGCCCTAGAATGATTGCTAGGCTTGAGAAGATGAATATGGAGCAAGAAAACCCTGAAGGATATCAAGAGACCAAGATTATAGCAGAAACCCAAAAAGAATCAGAAAATATATTGCTACAGATAAAAGATACCTTGAATGACCACCGACATGTTAGGCTATCAGAGATCTTCAAAGAAAAGGAGCAAATCAAAGCAAGAATAGGGGACTTTGACATTGACT
>JASDQU010424519.1:0-10042 GCA_032191745.1 Picea mariana
GATATAGGAAGTTGGTGCAGGGCAGTCATTTTCGTAGGAAATGGTTCGGATAATCATTCCCTAGGGCAGACTCATTCTCTCCAAGTTACACAGTGATTAGTGCCAGAAGAATGGCCCAGTTAGGTTGAATGGTCCAAGTTCAGCAATCAGGGACAGTCATTCCCTAGGGCAGACTCATTCTCTCCAGGTTGCACTGTGACTAGTGTCGGAAGAATGGTCCAATTAGGTTGAATGGTCCCGGTTCAGAAATCAGGGACAGTGATTCTTCTATGCTTGAGAAGAATAGTCCAAATAGCCCATGGCTAAGGTTTAACTTTCTGAGGGCAGATGCTCTTCCATATCTCACAGATGTGAATGGAAGAATGGCCCTAGTGACTCGGTTTGTATCATGATATTGTTTATACAGGTTGATATCAGATGATATGATTGTTGTGGAGACTGTATGTCTCTAGACAGTAGTTGTATGCTACTATGGTGGATGTGATCCACTGGTAGTGACTGTGTGTCACTGGTTAGTAGTTGTGTACTACTAGGAGTGGTTGTGTACCATTGGATAGTAGTTGTATACTATTATGGAGAGACATTGTTGTGTTCTATTGGATGGCATTATAGCAGCAGTATGCTACTATCTGATTGCCATGGAGACTACCACTAGTGTTGGAGTTGATTGCCAGCTAGATGGATAGTCAGTGTGCTGGTGGACAAACATTCTTCAGGCGAAGAGTGGTCCAGGCAGAACAGATTGTTGGTGGACAGGCATTCTCTCTGTGGAGAATGGTCCAGGTTGACAGATTGTTAACGTATCATGGACTGGTATTTTTCCTAAGGCAGAGATTGTGGCCCAATTAGGAAAATGGTTCAAGACCAATATTTTCTAAGGCATATGGGTAGAGATTGATCTCTATGGTACATATGACTGGATTAGCAAATAGTCTGAGACTGACATTCCTATTGGAATGGTCTCTGTAGCCCATAGGGTAGCTTTCAGCATGTTGGAGGACTGACATTCTTCTAGGACGTAGGTCCATATTAGAAGAATGATCCTTATAGCCCATTGCGGAGCTTTCAGCATCTATTGGGACATCTATTCTTCTAGGACGTATGTCTGGATTAGAAGAATGGTCCTCGTATCACTTTGTTGAGTGAGTGACTTTTTCAGCATCATGCCCAATTACTCAAATAGAGTATGGCCTCGAGAGATGATGCAGTTGACGCTATCAAATGATACTGATAGTGGTGATGGTGTTCGTGATGTGATCATGAGATAGCCTGTGTGGCTATGTTGTTGTTACCGGTTGAATGGTATATTTGTGCTCAAGACCATTGTTTTTAATACCTCCCTAGCTAGGAGGGAGTGTTGATATTATGGTCGCTGCAAGAGGTATTAATAATTAACCTCTATGTGTAACCTTGGACGAGACTAGAATATTCTGAGAAGTAAGAGAAACCCTAAAACGTTGGATAATAACCCTAGAAGACAAGTCAGCGCAAGAGAATAATTAATATTTAGTTATTAGCCTCCAGGAAGAGAAGTTGGCCCAGTCAAGTGAGTTGGAGCAGTATAAATAGAGGGCGTTAGAGATCATTTAGTCTCACTCACTCTCACAACTGCATAAGGACAAGTGGTGCACATGACTGGAGGAGAGTTGCAGCTGCTACAGTGGTGACTTAGTCGTTGGTTATGGTTGGACTTTCAACTTGGTTATGGTTTGGACTTTCTGCCTGGTATGTTAGCCTTGGAGAGAGGTACGCTACCTTGGTTGGCTATTGGTTCTAGGGTTTGCTTCCGGAATCATTCTCTCTGTCAAGGTTAAGGTGCTCGGGGGTGGCCTTTGTGCCTAAGGTTGGGTGGCAATATTGATATATTGTCTACGATGAAACGAGCACACCTATTATTCTAACAGTGATCTTCTTGGTCTAACATACGAAGTGCTATAGGCCTAAGGACACTTATACTTTGGCGTTTTCTCTTGTGATTGTCATTTTTCCCTTGGGCACACTTCTGCATTTTTGTTTTTGGCACATTTGTGCTTGGCTTGCACATTCTCTCTCTAGTGCACTTGTGAAGAGGTTATTTCATAGATTGGGTGAACTTTGGTTCCATCAATTTTCTTGTTGACCCTTATAAATCTCATGGTATCAAAGCAGGTGTAAACCTTACTCTCAATTCTCTTGGCTGATGCCAAAACTATTGGCTAGTGGCATCTTACCTTACAATGTGGAAATAGGAATTTTTAGGGGTTCTAGAAGTATAAACCCTAATTTATTTTTCAGAACTTATAAAGGTCTTGTAGCGCCTAATGAATACATCTCACAGTTCACATCTAGGTGTGCACTCTACATGTCAGCTCTCCTCCACTTCACAGGAATGGATTGTCGACTCTAGAGATACCAGGCATATGATGAAAAACCAACACCTTCTCTTTATTATCAACGTCAACACAGTGGCAAGAAAGTGTTATTGGTATTAACTCGACTCAACGCAATCCCTATAGTGGCATGATTTGAGCAATTTTGCATACCATTAACAACAAAGGTCACCTCAAGAGCTTGGTGGGTGAATAAAAGATCATTCCAATCGACCTTCTTCATTCAATAGGAGGGTACTTGGCCATCCCTTTGGTCAATTCAGTCACATGGGTGCCCACACTTGAATCTTTTGCATTCACATCGGAACTGCTTCACCTTCAAGCCCAGTTTTGGCCTATAAATACAAGCCCCTTCCATGCATTTGACAAGCATTTGCCTGTGCTAAAGATAGGTTGCCAAGATTGTCTCAAAGAGTAGGAAGTCCCTTGCTTCTACTCACCTTTCTTGTCTTTCCCTTGGCTTCATGCTACCCAAATTCCTCTTCAAAGTGTTAATTGCATAAGGGGAAGTGTTGCTAGATCATTGCTTCAACAAAGAGAGCCCAATGGAGGATATAGGACCTGTTACCTCCTTGGAGGTACCCTATATTTTTTCATGGCAACACCATCGTAAGTCCGAGACAAATGTGAGTCTAAGCCTTGTAGGCCATGTGGATGATTATGTATGTGGTATCCTAGGCCTTTTTTATGGTCGACCATGCCCGGTCCCTCTAGTCCCCACTCTCAATTCCTTTCGTCCTGGATAGGATTAGAGGCCTTGAGATGGATTTATTTGGATACATGGTTTAGGGGAGCCATTGGTTTTGTAGAGTTGATCATACTATGTAGGGCTTGTGTCCATGGTTTTACGCACACCTATGTCATTCCCACATGGTCATGTGTCAGAGTTTGTATGCATCTTCTTGGCCATGGTGCAATATTCATTTACAATTCTCAACATGGAAGTCTCATAGTTTACAGCATTGCATGTTTTTTGAGGCAGTTCATGAATCCTGATGCATGGGGTCCCATGACCAAAAAAAAATAAGGGCTCAAAATGATCGTCATGATGTACACTTGACATGCCACGTTGAAATTTTGGCAAAACGAAAGTTTTTCAAGCAAAATTCAGCTTCTAAAGGGTGATGTAGGCATATTTGTTGGTAAAAATGGCAAAGGAGGGCCATTCCACGACATGCAAAGAAAAATCTGACTCCAAAGATCAAGCAAATCAGCTTTCAGACAAAACCCATGTTTTGGAATCCATCAATGCAGCAATGTTTACAAGGATTTAACGAAGTCAAAAAAAATATGGTGAATGAGACCACCCCTTTGTACTCTAACGAAAATATATATAAGTAAAAGGAGTGGAATTTAAAGAAAAGACATGAAAAGGGGCCATCCCCTTTTCATAGTCATACTTTAATGTACCAAGGGATCACAAAAGGTAACGACAGCATATGTAAAAGGGTCCGCCCCTTTACTTAGTTATTATTTCATATGAAAAATCCATCGACCATATAAAAAGGGAGCCA
This sequence comes from Picea mariana, assembly GCA_032191745.1. Classification (NCBI taxonomy): domain Eukaryota; kingdom Viridiplantae; phylum Streptophyta; class Pinopsida; order Pinales; family Pinaceae; genus Picea; species Picea mariana. The sequence goes on from JASDQU010424519.1 coordinate 3,884, forward strand.
CGACACCAACCCAGCTGCCAAGTAAAAGGGAGCCGCCAAACATAAGGGCGCCACAATACTCTAAGGGAGCCACCATTTTTCATTTAGTGATGCATTCACTAGCTACAAGTTCTTAAGTGACACATTGAGTTAAAGATTGGAGTCCAAAAGATAGCTCGAGCTCCTCCAAAGCAAATCAATTCCCAATTAGTTAAATTGACACTTCCTCCCATGCAAATCGCACCTCCATTGAGCCATGGGCATTTTCTTCAAGACAAAAGGCTAACCGTTGGAGTCAACAAGGGAACGTTGGGGGGGGGGAACAGTTAAATCGACCCCCCACACATCCATTCAAGCCTCACCGATACAAATCGGCTCATAAATTAATTAAATTGGCCCACTGCCCCAACCGTCGGCAATCAAAGAAACCGTTTGGGTCCAATAAAGTGAACCATTGGAGTTTGGGAAGTCAAAATCAGCAAATCGATCCTCATCTAAGACAAATCAGCCCTCAAAACTAGTCGTGGAACCTCAAGGGAACTAGCCAGTGTCTCTTTGAGTCAAATCGACCCCTTTGTGGGTAGACTTTTAATGTTTAAAAAATCATTTTTGTAGAATGACTTAGTCTCCGGGTTGTGGATGACAAGTCAAATAATTATTATTTTTGAGAGAGGGGATCTGCTAGCCATTACAATGAAAATTATATAAGGCTAGACCCTCTTCCCAAATATGTTGTGGTTGAACTGTGAGATCACTTATGCCATTCAATAAGAACTTTTATTTTCCAGTGCAATTTGTGGGTTGATTCTTCTATGCTTTTTCTTCTTAGCTTGTTGTAATTGTGCTTCATAGAATAGACACAGGTGTTTCTGAATTACTGCAAGATGATTGGGTTGATCCATCGAGGGGCCACAGTCACGTGGAAGGAGAGATCAAGGCGCTAGTCTCTGTCTCATCCTTTGTTGATATTGAGTGCTAGTCAAACCCAAGTGTTGGACAAATCCTTGTCGGGGATCTCTTCAATAAGGGTAAAGTCTTACTCAGTGCCATAATTAACCCAATGGTTGGAGACCATCTCCATTGAGGGAGATTTCCTGGCAGAATTCAGAGTCTTGTATCACTATTCTAAACTAGATTGGGTGTGATAGTCTCTTCAACTCCAATCCCACTATCTAGTCCAAATTCACAACTGACAAAGAAAGGGTTGTGATCGCAATCCGGCACTTTGGCAAGTAATTGCAAGGCCAAGGTAAACCTCACTACAACCCTCCATAGACAAAAAATCAATTAATCTCCTTTCTTTTCCGCTTTATAAAAAACAAAAAACACAAATATTTTATCTAGCTTGCATTCAAAGTTTTATTCTTCACGAGCTAGCTAATCCTTGGAATTTTATAACTCTAGATCTATTTTTATCCAAGAATGTTTTGTCCTCTAGTTTTCTGCACTTCAATTTTATATTTCACAAGGGCATTGTAAGTTATTTTTGCAGATCTGCAGTTCGCTACAGCAAAGCCATCCACAGATTGGGCAAGAAACCTCATTTAAGGGTTTGAACAAGCACGTATATTTTATTGATAACCTTACGTTTTTTTATTCCAGATCTGATTTATTAGCTTATCATTGGTTTTCTAGAATAATAATAGACAATTTCCAGCCATTTCATATCATAATTTATTGCTAGAATAATTTTTTGGGTTTTGACCCTAGGAGGATTTGAAACCTGCTCACTGCCAATAGTTTCCAAATTGCTGGAAACCTCAATACAATTGTAGATCTGAAGTTTTGGGCCGCTAATATTGTTATTAACTCGCTGTCCAAGCTTCCCCACCCACTGATCTATCAATCTTCCGCTGATCTATCAATCTTCCCCACCCGCTGATCTATCAAGCTTCCCCAAGTTTCCACACTCGTGGGTGGCCCCAAAAGGGCATTTCGCTTGTTGTTTTCTGCGTTTTTTGGCGTGTTTTGCAGATCTGAAAGTACAGAACAGTGAAGTATCTGTCTACCTGCAGCCACTTATCCAAGGGTAAATTATAGAACTCATCTTGTACTTGGTAAGGGTATTCATCACTCACTCTCTTGTCGTTATTAGAGCTAGATAATTAGAGGTTTTGAGTGATTTTAGTTTGTTAGTCTGCATTTTTCTGCAGTTTGTTTTATCATTTCAGATCATTGAATCATTTAATAACTCCTACCTTCATCCTAGATATTACATTAGGCACTGGTCTACTTATCTTGGTGAAGTTTCGTGTGTTCAAAGTAGGGAAGCCTCTTGTAGCTTTTTGTAAGAGTTTGGCTTAAAAAGTGGGAATTTGTGTTGAGGTGACAGTGAGCACTTATCACGTGTGGTATCACCTTTAGCACCTCAAGAGGAACTTGATGAGACTGCTAAATCGTGCGGTAACAGGATCCTTAAACAAAAAAGCATCAGAGACCATGTCTGCAAGCCACTCCTCAGATGATATTAGTTAGTTTTATTGCCTTTCCATTGACTTATTAAAGAACTACTTTGCTTTCCCCCCAATATGTTTGAATCATTTAAATCCTTGGTTTGAAATTTGAATGGTTTCTTAGTAAGGGTTAGCATTGTTCGCATACCTTTATTTGTCACTCACATTTGTCTGTGTCAACGCTTAGCAACCCACTGAGAGTGCCTTTAGGTCCCCACACACACGAAACGTAGCATAGCACCAACGTTCCAACAAACCTTTTGCATTGAGGCTCCCGTGTGTTCTTCCTTCTTTGCAATGTTTCTTTGTTAATTTGGTGTAGTAATCCGTTATTGTCTAGGTATACCGCTCTCTGCCTATAAAAGATCATCCTCCTTAGTGCCTCTAGCACAAGTGGGTAAAGCCCCATTTCTGCCAACAAGATTTCTCATTGTGTGGAGTTTTTTAGCTGCAAAGTTGAGGTCGCCATGTGTTTTTGTAATCTTTCGATTTGTCTCCATTTGCTTTTTGGGATGCTTAGGCCCCACACCTTACACCTATATAATATCAGTGGGGCAACAAAGGCTTGGAAGAGGGTGTTGATGTTTGTAGCATCGGACAGGTACTTCCACGTTGGCTTGTGTCTAGCACATGGAAGTCGTCTTGAATGCCACTCGGAACCTTAGGAGATTCACTTTATTAAGTGAATGTCCTTTTGTAATAAAGTGAGTTTAATTTAATTAAATGCCTAAGTATTTGGCATTAGTAATTAAATTAAGTCCTAGTCGTTAGATCTAAAGTGAACGTGAGATTAGATCTCAATCGTTGATCACTTTAGGAGATCTAAGGTTTTGGACTTAGGGTAAACTCAAGGTTATAAAAGGCAGCCTAAGTGAGAGGAGGAGACACGGTGATGGTACACAGAGAGTGAGTGAGCACTCAGGTGTGCAGGGGCAGGGGTTGAGGAAAGGGTGCAGGGGGCAACAAGGGAGATGGAAGCCAAGTGGGCTAGGCTATTTGTTGTTGCATTTGTATTTCCCCATAAGGGCCATTATCCCAAGACAGGAGCCCTGATTTTATTTAATAAAATCATCACAGATCTGGTTTTCCCGCGAGGGTTTTTTCCAAGGGTTATTTACCCAGAAATCTTGTGTGCAAATGTGTTTGGTTTTTTATTTTGCTTCTACTGAATTTTATCGTTAAGTAACCTAACTGTGCTTTAATTCAATAAATGTGTTTTATTCAGAATTAACTGCCAGGTGCTAGGTTCACAGAATTTAACATAGGGTACTAATTATCCCCTAGTCCCAAACATCCAATGTCTTACACTTGTTTTGTAGCAAAAACGTTGACTTCTAGCCACCTTGGATTTGTTTCCCTGTGCATTCGTCCCAATTAAGCCTATCATTAAATTCCAATCCTAAGTATTTATAGCTCTAATTATCTCTAAAGGTTCATTGCTGAATTTTATTGTTGGCAAGAACACCATGTTCTTGAGCGAGAAAATGACCACCTTGGTTTTACCTATGTTCACATCCATCACTACCTCCAGTAAAAAGGTCTCAAGTGTTGTTAAGGGTTTGTGAATGTTGTGTAATGTTCTTCTTGCTAGTGTGACGTCATCTACATATTGAAGGGCTATGAATATTAGCCCAACTATTTGCACCCCTCCATCTCCTTTTTCATTAACCCATTCTTCCAATTGTCAATGCAAATCCCAAACAAATTCGAAGAGAGAGGACAACCTTATAATTGTTGACACTATCCAATAATCCCTCCTGGGATATAATCTTGGCATTGACCTACTTATAAAGCATGTCCACTGTGTAACTCTCCATTCCTAGGACCCCCAACTCTATGAGCTTTGCCCATAGTTTCTCCCTTGGTACCATGTCAAAGGCTTTCCTAAAGTCAACGAAGCAACACCAAAGTTCTTCGTTTTTAGAGTCCCAAGTCTTCTCCACCATGTGTCATTGGGTGAGGCGGTGATCCATGATGGAGTGCCTAGCCCTAAAACCGACCTACCCTTGAGCTTTGTTCCTTATGTCCTCTACCCATTTGTTGACAATCCTCTCTAGTAGCCCCCCCACTAATTTCGCAAACACCTAGCTGATCATTATTGTTTGTAGTTGTATGGGTTGTTTTATCTCCCCTCCTTTGAAGATTGGTATAATAAGACTTGTCAAATAGTGCATTGGGAACATTTCCGAAAGCATTTGGTTGAGTATCTCAATTAATTTGTGGCTGACGTATTCTTGCCCCCAACGGAGGTGTTCTGCTTGAAGGCCTTCAAAATCATTTGCTTTTCCCGCCGCAAGCCTTTTATTAACCTCCTCCACCTCCTTTTTTGTGAACACCACCCCTTTGGTGGTTGTTTCTGAGGTTTGCCCCTTGCTATTATGTTTTCATAGAGTTGCTTAGCATGTGCCAGCAATTGCAGCTCCAAAATGTTGCTAGCAGATATAAGGGTTTATTAGTTTTCTAGTGATTTACCAGGCTACAACATTTTGCACCATTTTCTGCTGGGAAAACAATCGGACTTCTACAAGATTTTATTTTCTCAAAGCTCTTTATCTTGAGGCCATTTTTTGAAGTGTGTGGAGAATTTGCGAGCACTAAAGAGCCATTTACATCCATCATTGAAGTATTTGAACTAGTGTTGCAAAGCTCAGCATCGGCATAATCTCAGCAAGGTTGACAACTCGGGAAATAGGCAAAATCTCTGGAAGCATAAACTCAGCCCTGAAAATCTTGGAAAACTCAACACCCTGAAAACTAGCGAAAATCAGAAAAATTAGGAGAAATCAGAGAATTTTGCTACGCTAAATTTTGAACAGATTTAGAATGGGTTTTGAAGGGTTTAACAGTAAAATTCTCATGCTGCAATCCCAAGCAAAATGTATTTTAGGTTTCATTTTTAATGGAAATCCCACCTTTTGCTTTCAAGTTGGTATTGGTCAAGGCTTGAAAATGGCTCCAAACCCATTATCAAAAATCTTCAACAAATGTTTTCAATTTCAAATAAAGTTGCAAGCTAATTAGGAACAATATAAGTCCCTTGACATTCGCACACAGGGACATGGGTACACAACACCTGCAAAGGGGCACGGGAACTTCTTGGATGGGAGGAGGCAAAGTGGCGTCAAAAGAGTAGGGTAACACGGTTACACAGGGACGAAAATACAGAGCTTTTCCATTGTTTTGCACAGATGAGGAAAGGTCAAAACACCATATGTTCCATTAGGAATGCTCAAGGGGATATCTATTCTAGTTTTCGGGATATATTTTCTAGTTTTCAGAATATCTCAAAAGCAAGCATTTAGTATTACAAGTCAATCTACTCTGAGCCTCCTAGAGCAAATATTGCAGAAATTATAGCCATATCCTATTTTTTTAATAGATTGGTGGACGTTAAGCAATGCTCGTCTTTGATAAAGCTAGTAGTAGGGGAGGAATTGAAGCACATGGTACTTTCATTTCAAAGGGAAAAATCCCTGGTCTAGATGGATGGCCAATTAAATTTTATGTTGGTTTTTATCATATAATAGAACATGATGTTTTATGTGAGGTGGAGGAGTCCAAAAAGATGGAGAAGGTGTTGGGTGCTTTTAATTCAACTTGCCTGGAAAACATTCCTAAGAAGGACAACCCAACTTCCGTTGACTCTTACAAACCCATCTCAAAGTTGATAGCAAGGAAGTTCAAACCTATTTTATCAAAGGTCATTTCACAGGAGCAATTTGGTTTC
>JASDQU010424526.1:0-10042 GCA_032191745.1 Picea mariana
ACTCTCAGACTTTGGGGGGCATTCTGTTATCCACATTTTTGGTTATCAAGATGATATTATGATTATGTCATGATGATGGAAGATCAAACTCTTCATTAAGAACATTTTCCTGAAGAAGGTTACACTTGTCATTTTCTCAAAATCACATTTCCACAGGCTGCATATATACTCACCTACGAAAATCCTTAATTCCCGCAGTCTGTATTCAGCTTGATTGCGGACTTTCCACACTGTGTCAATGGTTAGGGTGCGAACATGTTTCTAAAGGAAGAAAATGAATAAGTTCTCGATCCTTCTAGAAGGAATCTTCTAGAAAGATGAGTTGGAGTTCGAATGGTTGGCAAAATACTGGCTTTCCAGATATCTTGGGATTATTCCCTATCCAAGTAACTAATCAATCTTCTCCTATATATTGAGGGGATTGCTCATGGAAATGGTTAGAAGTTGGAAGAAGAAGCAAGAGATTGATTGGAGAACTTGTGCAAGATTGTGTGAAGGAATGAAGCTACAGCAGCAAGAGACAACAAACAAGGTCATCATATGTGTTTCAACTTCTTCATACTTGAGCAAGTGTGTGTGTCAAAGCTAGGAGCCATCGAAAGGAGATCTACGACATCAAGGCTCAGGTTGTATATTTCTCTTTCAGTTAATACAATACATGAATATGTCCCTTTCCCATAATGATGATGTCATCTTATTACATGATTCCTTGATCACATGTATAGACTATGTATTGAATAGATTAATGCTTTTGCTGTGATTGGTTTGTGTTGTTGTGATTGGATGACACAAGAGCATCGGAGCAGAGCGAGGAACAACATAGATTAAAGGAGAGCGTTCATAAGGTATGTCCACCATCCATTTCTCTTTGTTCATTCAATAACTAGATCTAGGGAAAGAGTAGTATTCTGTCACAGTTTGTTCCAGATCCAGGTGGATCTGGGGAGATTGGTCTGTGTCCGCACTCACAAATTTATCCTAAAACAATCCCGACTTGCGAAACCCCAAAATGAGCTTAGTGTATATATGGGCTTCGGAGTTTCGGCTCCCGGGAAACCCAGGTGCGAGACCCCTTGTCTGCGGACATCGCGAAGTCTCGGTATGTGAAACCCCGAAGCGATGTAGTGTGAAAGGATTTCAGCGTTTCTGTACCCAGGAGACCAAAGGGTATGAACCCCTTGTCTTCGCAGGCTGCGAAATCCCGGTACGCAAATTCCCGGTACACGAAATCCCGAAGCGGCTTAGTGTGAATAGGATTTTGGGTTTCGGGGTTTGAAGAGTCGAAGAACTCGACTCCCTTGCATTTCGAACTCCCAGTTTCTGAAGTCCCGATACGGTTTCCGAAGTTACGAAATGCGAAAGGCGCCTCTTGGCTTAGCCCGGGGTCATAATCGATGATCACATGGAGGTGAAGCCCGTGCTTTGTGCTTGAGTTGTACACGACGGATTTTCAATGAAAGAACCAGTGGATTGGTTTAGTGAAGGTCCCGATCGGAAGACCTAGCCTACCCTCATACCTGATAGGAATTTCAGTAACTCTGTCCCTCGATAAAGAAGGGGAAAGAAAAAGACGAAAATTCTATTATGTCGTAGTGGGTGTGTGACAAATTGGTATTAGAGCATGGTTACAACACTTGGCCTGCTTGGGCTCATGAACGGGTTACGCAAAGACTCCATTTGAAGTACTCTTAAAAGGAGTAACCCTCTATCTTAACCCCCTTAATCACGAGTCGATGTTAAGAATGAAAACTCCTATTGTGTGTATGCATGTGAAAAATATGAATTATGTGCTGGTTATGAATGGATATAAATAATGACTAACAACAAGCATTTTTCTTTTTCACACAAGCGGACGATCAACCGTGGGAAACTGCAGACGCATAGAATGGAGACTCACCACGAAGTGGGGGATGACTCCCACAATAGAGACGAAGAGTCTGACGAAAGGAGGGTGGTAGGGACCCCTCCATATCTAGCTGAGACTGTGAGGAGCCTCATGGTTGAACTATAGAGTTACAAGGCCGACAACGAGAGGATGATATAAGAGCAAGAGAAGCAAACGAAAATTAATGCAGTCTTACTGCAGAGTTTATCCGACATACAAAGACAATTGCAGCATGAACCTGACACCAGTCCAGCGGATCGACGATGGACAAAGAAAAGTCTAAGTCCACCTGAGATACAAAAATGTGGTCTTTTAAGTGGCCACACTGGGAAGAGCACCTCGAAGAAGGTACACCCCAGAGATAAGGGACAAGCGTCAGACGATTCCTCTGGAAAGGAAGTTGGCGACTCGAAGGGATCTTCTAGCAGCAGAACTAGTTCTTATTCCTGAAGAAAACGGAAGAAGCGAAAGCATTCCAAGAGTCATAATCTCGAAGAATTCAGGAAGGCCAAACCACCCTCTTTCAACGGTGAAATAAAGAAGGGAGAGGAAGCGGAGGCCTGGCTGCTTGGGCTAAAGAAGTATTTCAGAGTCCATGACTTCTCAGAAAATTTGAAGGCCTAAGTAGCCACCTTCAACTTAAATGGAAAGGCTTCCATTTGGTGGGAAGACCTTAAGAATGTAAAAGGGATTCACGAAGAGGGTCTGTCTTGGGAACGGTTTGAGAAATACTTTAGGAAGAATTATCTATCGGAAAAGTATTTCGACGAAAAGACTAAAGAATTCTATGAACTCAAGCTGGGGCAACTCACCATAGAGGAATATGTCAGCAGATTCCTCGAGTTGCTGAGGTACGTACCCTATATAAAAGCAGAAAAGGCAAAGGTGCAACGATTCATCAACGGACTACCTAAGGACTATCAGAACAGGATTGAGTTTGATGAGCCAAAGACCCTAGAAGACATTATCCGAAAGGCAAGATATTGTTATGAACAGCCTGGGCATCGGACAAAACCTCGTGAAGGCTGGAAGCAGAAGAATAATTCGGGATTACAAAAAAATGGGTTTAAATCTCCAAGATTTAGAAATTATAAAAAGGACTCAAGGATGAGCTTTCCAACCCGAAGTGTACACCAGCAGAATTTCCCCTCCCAGAGCGGAAATAAACCTTTTGGATCTACCCTAGGAAGGATCGATAACCCAAAAAAAGAACCCTTGAAATGTTGGGGTTGTGGAGAAGAGCATCTACTGAGGGACTGCCCGCACCGACAACAGAACAGTCGGAGAATTTACAACGTTCAAGAAGCTACCACCATCAATGATGTGGCCAGGAGTGTGCCGCAAATCTATGCAGCCTTGGATAATAAACAAGCTGACCACCAAGCCTCAGTGGTGGAGATGGAAGGTATGATCACCAACCATCTAGTGTCTATTCTAATTGACCCTGGTTCAAATTTGAGTTATATATCTCCTAAGGCTATTGATAAGTGTAAATTACAGCGAAATAAACACGCCAAGCCATGGTTGGTACAGTTAGTCACTGGCACCAAAAGAAAGGTAGCAGAGGTCATACCAGCTTGCCAATTCACTATGGGTGAATTCCCCACCCAAGCAACCCTTAACGTATTACCCCTAGGATCGTATGACCTGTTGATTGGTATGGACTGGCTAGCCACATATAAAGCCAGACTGGACTGTTACCATAAAACCTTAGAATGTATAAGTGAAGAAGGAAGAAGGATAACCCTTCAAGGGATCCAAAAACCTGTCTCGGTGAGACGAATATCAACCCTTCAAATGAGAAAGTATTGTAGAAAGGGATGTCCACTATATGCGATATAGGTGTTGAAATCAGTTGAAGATGGAAAACCAAGCCTCAAAGACCACCCCACACTAAGAGAATATAGAGATGTATTTCCAGAAGAGGCACCAGGTTTACCTCCGAAAAGGGACATCGACTTCTTGATAGAACTTGCACCGGGAGAGGTGCTAGTGTCTAGGACACCCTACAGGATGAGCACACCCGAGCTAGTTGAGCTTAAATTAAAGTTAAAAGAAATGATGGACAGAGGCTATATCCGACCCAACGTGTCTCCATGGGAAGCACCAGTCCTGTTTGTGAAAAAGAAAGATGGGACCCTTCGACTGTGCATAGATTATAGACAACTCAATAAGGTAACCATAAAGAACAAGTACCCCTTACCCAAGATCGATGACCTGTTCGATCAATTGGGAGGTGCCTCCATCTTCTCAAAGATTGACTTGAGATCTGGATACCATCAAGTTTGAATCAAGGGTGAAGACATCCACAAAACTGCCTTCAGGAGGAGATATGGTCACTATGAGTTTGTGGTAGTACCATTTGGATTGACCAATGCCCCTACCACTTTTATGTGCTTGATGAACAATGTGCTCAGCAAATTCCTAGAAAAATTTGTATTGGTTTTTATTGACGATATATTAATTTACTCCAAGAATAGAGAGGAACATGAGGAACACCTTAGGCTTGTACTTCAAGTTCTAGGAGCACATCAGCTCTATGCCAAATTTAGCAAATGTGACTTTTTCCAGAAGCAAATACATTACTTGGGCCATGTCCTATCTGAAGAAGGAGTAGCAGTAGACCCTAACAAGATAAGGTCTATCATGGAATGGCCTACCCCTAAGGACGTTTTAGATATAAGATCCTTTATGGGCTTAGCAGGATACTACAAGAGATTTATAAAAGGATTCTCCAAGATTGGTTGTCCAATCACTACCCTCCAGAAGAAGGGGGCTAAATTCACATGGACACAAAAATGTGAAGAAACATTTCAAACCCTAAAACATCTACTGACCCACGCACCCGTGTTGAAGATCGCCGATTCCGAAGCTAACTTCCTCGTGTGCATAGATGCCTGCAAGGAAGGGCTCGGAGGAGTCCTTATGCAAGGAGGAAGTGTGGTCTGCTATGAATCCTGAAAATTGAATGAGCACGAAGTCAACTATGTGACCCATGATTTAGAGCTGGTCGCCATAGTGCATGCCTTAAAAATGTGGAGGCATTACCTCCTGGGAAGAAAATTTGTACTTATGACAGACCACTGTGGATTGCGATATCTGTTTGACCAACCAAAGCTCAATGCCAGGAAAGCTAGGTGGATGGCCCTCATTAGCAAGTTTGACTTTGAAATCAAACATATTAAAGGAAAGGAAAATAAGGTGGCCGATGCCCTTAGCAGAAGTATGAAAACAATTCACCTGGCAGTGGTGAGCACCTGCGAGACAGATGTCAGGGAAAGAGTCAGGAATGCACAAAAAAAGACACATTCTTTTAGATCATGACCTCGTACCTAGAGCAAGAACCCACAGGGATAAAGTATGAAGGCTACCAGATGATAGATGGAGGTCTGCTAACTTACATAAACAGATTGTATATTCCAGATTGTGACGACTTGAAGAGGTTCATAATGGATGAACTACATAAAAGACCCTATACTGGTCACCCAGGATACCAGAAGATGATCACAGCCACCAGGAAATAGTTCTATTGGCCTAGACTGAAGAAAGACATAGCTGAATACTTATCCAAATGCATAGAGTGCCAATAGGTTAAAGTAAAACACCGACACCCAACAGGACTATTACAACCTCTACCAATCCCAGAATGGAAATGGGAAACCATCTCCATGGATTTCATCATCAGATTACCAACCTTGACCAAACAGAATGACGCCATCATGGTAGTGGTGGATAAATTGAGCAAGTACGCTCATTTTATCCCCGTCAAGTCAACTTGCAAGGCAATAGACATTGCCCACGTATTCATGAAGGAGATATTCAGACTACATGGTATGCCTAAAGAGATCGTTTCTGACAAAGACACGGAATTTACTTCCAACTTTTGGAAATCCTTAATGGTTGGTCTGGAGACCAAATTACTGTTTAGCATAGCCTATCATCCTCAAACCGATAGATAGATGGAAATAGTGAACCAAATATTATAAGACATGCTAAGGATGCATGTAATGCATCAACCCAAAAAGTGGGAAGACTACTTGCCATTGGTGGAATTCCCCTACAACAACGACTACCAAGAATCCCTGAAGATGAGTCCTTTCGAAGTCTTCTATGGTAGGCTGTGCAACACTCCAGTCAGTTGGAGTAACCTTGTAAACAGAATTACTATTGGACCCGATATAATGAAAGAAATGGAACAACAAGTGATTTAGATAAAATAGAACCTGAAGGTCGCTCAGAATAGACAGAAAAGTTACGCCGAACGAAAGAGAACTCCAAGAGAATTCAAGATGGGAGACCACGTAAATCTCAGAGTTAGGCCCAGGAAGAGTTCCCTAAGGATGGGAGCTTGTGCCAAGTTGGCACCCCGATATTGTGGACCCTTTGAAGTTCTAGATAGAGTGGGACCTGTAGCCTATAGGCTAGCCCTCCCTCCCACAGTAAAAGCACATAATGTTTTCCATGTTTCATTATTGAAGAAATATGTACATGATTCTAATCATATAATTGACTGGTCTGTGATCCAGGTGGAATTGGAGGGAGAATTCCTGCCAGAACCTCAATGCATACTGGACAGAAAGGAAACCCCGCTCAGGAACCGAACCATTGCACAGGTCAAGGTGCAGTGGAAACATTTTGGCCCAGATGAGGCTACATGGGAAATGGAAGATGCCATGAAAAAGGCATATCCGATTTTGTTTACTTCTATACATACATGTCATATTGATAGATAGAACATCGAGGATGATGTTCCTTTAAGGGGGAGGGAATTGTAACACCCTGTTTCCCCTAGTCTGTAAAAATAACTTTATTGGCCAAGAACTATGGAAAACTCAAAGATGTGAATGTTTGATTTGACAGACCTTTGTATAAAAGGTTGATGAATGTAAATTATATCATTAATATGTGTTGCATGATCGCTGGGAGGGGGATGTGCTAAAAGAGACCACGATGGCTGATGAGAGGTGGTGGGAGGGGTCGGGAATGGCTGCGTTAACTTCCACCGAACCGAAACCGTACTGGTTTGTACGTGCTCGTAAAACCAAAGCTCACTCTCTGACCCCATAATGAATTACCCACCAGAATGGTAGGTGGGGAGGCTCCTCAAGAGTAAATGAGGGGATGGGGGTGAACTAACCATCCGTAGAAGCTCTCAAACCTCACCACGTACAGGGAAATTCATGCCACATGCAATATTGCAGGGAAAAAGGCAAGAGAGGAAGTGTGGTAGGGGGGGAGAGGAACGCGCGCGACAGGAATCACGGAAGGAGAAGTAGAGGAACTCCAAAAATACAGAGAGTCATGAGCAGAGGAGAAGGGGAGTAACCTTCGTCCTTGACTTCCGTGAGCTGGAAGTAGGAGACTGAGTCTCAAAGMATCGTGGTCTAGCTCGCGGGTGGCTAGTGGTAAATCCAGTTGGAATCACTGAGCCTACGGTTGGGTGGAAACGCGCACCCCTCTCAGCATTCGCATCACGTCYGGAATTTCTGATAAGTGTTATATCTTGCATTTGGAATTGAATGTCCTGATCACATGCTCATTTTATACGCTCGTAAATAATTTCTGTATAGAAGTGGTTGCCTTGTGTTTTGATTGGAAATAATGGATGGATGCTTATACTGATATAACTACAAATTGGTTAATGTATGGAATGTGTAAGTTCGAGATACGAGTCCATTCCCCTGAGGATCGACCCATCTAACTGGGTTCGTGCTATGCCCTGGTTTATCCTCCCGAAGGCACCTTTTTCGGGAAAGTTCCCTCGCTTTCCAGAATCAGAGTGAGCCCCTTGAAAAGACTACCATAGTAGTAAATCTGCGAGTTTACCTTGCCCCTGTCGTAAAGTAAATGCGCTTCGGAGTTTCGGCTCCCGAGAAACCCAGGTGCGAGACCCCTTGTCTTCTCACATCGCAAAATCCTGATTTGCAAAACCCCTAAATGAGCTTAGTGTATATATATGGGCTTCGTAGTTTTGGCTCCCAGGAAACCCAGGTGCGAGACCCCTTGTCTGCGCACATCGTGAAATCCTGATTTGCGAAACCCTGAAATGAGATTAGTGTATATATATGGGCTTCGGAGTTTCAACTCCCGGGAAACCCAGGTGCGAGACCCCTTTTCTGCACACATTGCAAAATACCGACTTACGAAACCTCGAAATGATCTTAGTGTATATATGGGCGTCAGAGTTTCGACTCCCGAGAAACCCAGGTGCGAGACCCCTTGTCTGCGCACATCGCGAAATCCCGAATTGCGAAACCTTGAAATGAGCTTAGTGTATATATGGGCTTCAGAGTTTCGACTCCCAGGGAACCCAGGTGCGAGTCCCCTTGTCTGCGCACATCGTGAAATCCTAGTATGTGAAACCCCAAAGTGATGTAGTGTGAAAGGATTTTGACGTTTCAACACCCGGGAGACCAAAGGGTATGAACCCCTCATCTTTGCAGGCTGCGAAATCCCGGTACACGAAATCCCAGTAGGTGAAATTCTGAAGTGGCTTAGTGTGAATAGGATTTCAGGTTTCGGGGCTTGAAGAGTCGAAGAAGTCGACTCGCTTGCATTTCGAACTCCCAGTTTTCGAAGTCCTGATACAGTTTTTGAAGTTCCGAAATGTGAAAGGCGCCTCTTTTCTTAGCTCGGGGTCATAACCGATGATCACATGGAGGTGAAGCCCGCGCTTGGTGCTTGAGTTGTACAGGATGGATTTTCAATGAAAGAACCAATGGATTGGTTTAGTGAAGGTCCCGATTGGAAGACCTAGCCTACGCTCGAACCTCGTAGAAATTTTGGGAACTTTGTCCCTCGATAAAGAAGGGGAAAGAAAAAGGAAAAAAATCTATTATGCCGTAGTGGGTGTGTGACACACCCAAATCATTGTGATCAGAGGCACCCTCTCTCTCTCTTGATCTACGCTTCACACTTCCTATTGGTATGGAAACAATGCATTTTATAAATATTTAGTAAAAGGAGTAAAGAAGAAATGTTTTGGTTCAATGCCTCATAAAAAGAGAATCAATCAATAGTGTGTGAAGGATTCCTAAATTTCCCAGACTTTATGTTCACCTACAACCATTTGTCTTTCATCCAAAGTTTGCAATTCCTTCTTCTACAACACTTGATTTCCTCACTTTTAGATTTGGTTCTTAGGTAACAATGGAGAATGTAGCATGTGGAATGGAAAGTGTTAACGTGAGAATGAGAATGATGGAATGGTGGATGACCTCCCCTTCTGGAAGAATAATGAAGTATTGTTATGTTTTCCTCACAAAAGTTGTATGCAATCCATGTCTCAATAAATATGTGATGTAGATTTCCTTGCCAACCTTTACCTACCTTCATTATTCACTATGTAAATCAAAGGAGGTGTGGAACACGATGGAAAATAGATGAGTTCTTTAGATGGCACTTGGAAATAGAGGATTACTATCCCATAGGCCCCCTTTCATCTTCCCCTATGGTGGGATCATAGCCCCTCTTATGCTCTCCACAACCATCTTGGACCATTATATACTATATTCCAACATTAATATTTACATGGCTTGATTGCATGATCGTAAGCCAACTACATTGGCCATAGATAGTATATTTAATACATTGACATGCATAGCCATTTGAGCCTTGGATTTGAGATCTGCATAAGGAATCTATACTAGAATATTCACATTATTTACACACATGGTCTTTTATTTAAACTCACATGGATTGACTCTCGTGATTATAACCACACATTTACAATTTATATATAATTTGATTTGATGCATTGCAGAGATAAAAACTAGGGTATTACCATAAACGTTGGGGTTCTCTTATTTGTGGCTTTGTGATCTAGGTGGATATCGGTGGCCACCCACCTTTTCCAGCAGGCTCAAAACAACTTTCTGGCAATTTTCGTAATTTACTATTTTTTAGCAGTTTTTTCGGGTCCTGAACTTCTGAAGCTGTTTTTGTTGGATCATGTTGTCATTGATGCCAATGGTTTGATTGATTGATGTCATTTATTGATGTCAAGTGATTTATTGATGTCAAAGGATTGATTGATTGATGATTGATGTAATCTAATACGTATTGTTCTTGATGAGAATGCATAGATGAAGATGGATCAATGAGTTGTCATTGATACATGATGAAGATGGATTGATGTGGTTCCATTGGTATATGATG
>JASDQU010424527.1:0-10042 GCA_032191745.1 Picea mariana
GTGGCAAGAGCGATGTTCCAGTGGAAAACGTGGCAAGAGCGACATTAACGTGGAAAGACCGACGTTAACGTGGCAAGAACGACGTTATCGGGCAACATGATTTTTTTTTTTATAAATTTCCTCTATTTTGCGACAATATGGACAATTTTGTCCATAACGCCGCAAATAAAACGTCGGAATTTTTACAATATGTAGTAGTGTTTCCACGAGCATAACATCTAACTTCACCTCCTGATGCTCTTTCTCTTCCTCTTCCTCTAGGGAAAGAGATTCTTCCTCCATGTTGTCCTTCCTTAGAACTTCCACCTTTCTCAGGGTGACTATGTTTCTTTGAAGCTTCTTGCTTTGGTTTCTGGAACTTTTCTCTACTGGTTCCCTTACCTCTTCTTGAATTTCCTTCTCCGTTTTGTTGGCTTTGTTTTCTGGCCAATTTCTCTTCATCTTTCAAGGTTGCTTGGTAAGCATCCTCGAATTTACTAACAGAAATCATATTGATTTCCTCTTGCATTTCATATCTCGATCCATTGATATACCTAGTTGTTTTTTCATCATCATTCTCTTTATGTCCATCCTTGATGTTCAATCTGTAAAACTCCTCAGTGTACTCCTTCACTGACAAGATTTATGTCTCAAGTTCTGCAATCTCCTGAACAGATTGATTTGATAGTCCTTTGGGATAATTTTTTCTTTTATCTTGGCTACCATCCTATCCTAGCTTTTAATTTTATGTTTTCCCTTGCATATGTGATCGGGTCCCACGATCCTTCAGTCTTGTCACTACATGCATCACCATCTTCTCTTCTTCTATATCATCATAATATAAGTACTTGTCCATAGCACATACCCAATCCAACAATTATTCAACTTCTAAATTTCCCTCATACATTGGTACCTCTATTTTTTCTATGGCTCCTATTCTTGAAACAACTTTCAATAAGCGGTCTTCTGCAGCATCCTATGCTACATATTCTTTGACCCCTATCTCTTCGCTTTCAGCTCCACTGATATCTCCAGTGTCTGTTTCTCTCCTCTTCATTGTTTCCATGGCATCCATACTCATTCTGAGTCGCCTCATTTCTTCTTCCATTTCTAGATTCTCTCTATGTCTTCTAGGTAGCATGATTCCACTACCTCACCTTATGATGTCTACAAAAAGAATAAACTCTTGATACCACTAACGATATCAATTTATCTCCTTTCTCCTTTATCTGTTGTTTGCAAACAAATTCAATAGCTCTGATACCACCTGATTCATCCCCCTTAATCTCCCTCGAGCTACGCGGCCTCCTAGTTAAGGATATTCGATTCTACGAGCCAAATTGGCTCTCTAAAACCTTGACGATGTCACTTTGTAATTAACACAGACCCTTTCATCCTTTTGGTGTAGGTTCTATGACACCCGCAACCTCTCCCTTCACATTGTTGAACTGTCAAGTTTTAGGCGCTAGCTCCTTTTCCATTATCCCCTTCCTAGATGTGACCTCGGGCTATGACCTCACATAAACATGTGATTGCAGAGTGGCCAAAAGTGGTTTGAGACCACACTGCTTTTCTCCCTACAATTCACTACTAATTTTCACGTATCCCTTTTAAAATATCGTGGTTTTGATTATGGCCCACCCTCAAATTTTTAAAGTATGAGCACTTTCTGTCCCCACAATTAAGCGTGATCGTTGATCTTGTGATCTCAATTGATGCCTCTTGACCGAAGGCTGAGATCTGTCTCCTTTCCTTCCTTCTCTTTGGAGCACACTCTCCCATATTTCCACTATCTATCAATGCGTGTCCCTTTCAAATCAACATCGTGATTTGCTTCGGGAATTAGGGATTCGAGAGTTTCAACTCCTACCTTCACCTCCTCCCAGAATGCTTTCACCCAGAGCTTCACAATCTATCAATGCGTGTCTCCCACAGATCGATGAGTATGCTTCACTTCGGGTTTTTGGGCTTCGAAAGTTTCAAACTTTTGCACTCGCTTCCTCCAGAAGTACTTCTACCCGAAGTACATGATCTATCGATGCGTATCCTCCTAGATATGATGGTCGCTATCCACTTCGGCTCTTCGAGCTTCAAGAGTTTCAAAATCCTATGCACTCATTCCTCCCGGAGTGCTTTCACCCAAAGACAATGGATTCCCACCACATGTCCTTCTGGATCTGAAGGTCTTGTTCTTCTTAGAATCTTCAATGATTTCACCTCCTCCTCGTCTACGAACTTCTGAAGTGCTCCCACTCTAGAGTTGTATATCTCACGCCACCTGTCTACCTTGATGATGGATGGTCCTTAACCACTTTTGGAATTTGGCAGACTACTCTCCTGTATGCACCAAGAGACTTAAAACTCGAGCACTTTGCCCAGATCCTATGATCTGCAATGATCTCGCTCCCTCATGGGCAGATCTTGACCAATAATTCGTGAAATATTCAGAGCTTTACTCTTTTTAAGATTTCTCTTTGCTATCCATTCTAAGCTTGATTCCTTTGAGGTTTTTTTATCTCCCAAACACTCCTTGCGTTTCTGGGATCTTGACAAAATCAGATAGAAGGATTTCTTTGAAATAAAGTCTTCTCGCACTCCTTGCACCTCTCTGTTCTCTTCCTTTGACACTTAGTTTCTCCTTGATTTTGTGCACTCCTTGCACTTGGTCTAAGTTCTCGTTGTTTATTCTGAACTCCTCTGAGTCAATTCAAGAATCTGTCGACGCACTCCTTGTGTACAATATGCACTCCTTGCATATGAGTTCTCAAAAGAGAAACAATTGAAACTTATCCATTTCGTCACAATTTCATATGATCAACCATAAACAATCATACATAAACGAAATGAACTAAAACACACACAAAATACACCATTCATTCAATCACACCTCAAAATGAACATTGTCCAAGGAATTGGAACAATTTTGTTTTTTCTATTCATTCATGAAAAAAATTACATAGTATTATAGCTTTTCACTGCATCTTTCTTATTTTCCTATCTACTACTCTCCTCTACTCTGCTCTACTCTATTTTTATCTCCTCGCTAATACAATACAACAAAAATCTATCTAAGGAGTGGCTCCTCGAGCTCTTCTCCGTCCTGTCTGCAACCTATCCTATCAGTTTCTAGCGGTTACCTACTTTGTCCTATTAAAATAACTATCATTTATTACCCAATAAGGGCTTCCACTCTCTATCTATAACTTCTTACAGTCGTACAAGACTTTACAAACAAGATACATTTAAAAACATTGTTTCCAAAATATCTCAACTACTCGTTCTGTTTCTGAGTTAAATGTTGATTTGAAATTATGCCATGTTGAGATGCCATATCTTTGCCTCCACACTTGCTTCTTTGACTTTGAAGGCGATGCTCCTGCAACAATGGTTAATTCATCTAGCTTCGCACCTGAGCTCATCCCAAAAGAACCATCCATACACCACACTCCCTCCCACATGCCTTCTCCGTCCACTCTCCCTAGCTCGACTGCCCCCCTCACTTCTTCTGCCTCCCCCAACACTTCTTCCGCCTCCCCCCACACTTCACCTCGTCTTTTGCCCCTAATTTCTCCTCAACTAAAACCTTCATGCACTCGGTGTGATAGGTTTACAGAGCTGCATAATTCTTTGGACAACATCCAGAACTCATTCTTCGAAGTCAGACATGACATGAAGGATTTTTTGATCAGAGATGAACTTTGTGAGCGTCGCGAGGAGCGCTTGGAGACTCTCATATGCACTCTCCTTCACACCACTCCATACATAGGGACGTCATCCCCAGACATTGTGCATGATCCTCAAATAGAACAGAAGCCAGTCCCAAGCTCTAGATGAAAGCAACATTCACCAGTTTTTTTGGTTTTTTGATGTCTTTAGACAAATTAATTCTCTTGGCTCTAGCCCTACGAGGCACCTTAGTTTCTTTTTCTGCAATTGTGAATTTTTTGGACAAGTGGCAGCATTGGTTTCTCATCTGGGCGATGCAGCCACTGTCTCACTATTTACCCTGATAGATCTAAATTTTTTATACCGGAATGATTTAATAAGTAGTTATTGATATACAGATCCTACTTTATTTACCAAAAAAAAAAGGTTAATTTATGTTTTACGATATTGTTCTGAAATTAAAAATGTTTTATTTCATTTTATTTATAAACATTATTGTATAAACATCATTGTACTATGTGAAGTAGAGTTGATTATGTGTGGCATTGATTGTGTAGTGATGGGAGATCCGGGTAGTTATCAAATTATAGTTTCTAACTTATTTAAATTTTGTTTGAGTTGGAAATATGGTTGAAAATAGTCAAACAAGTCATCAAATTTTATAGTTTCTTATGAAATTTCACAATGAAATGACAGTCCAACACTAAACTGGTTATGTTAGTCTTTGGTTTCTTTTCGAGCTTTCAATATATTTTTTTAAGAAAATGTGAAATAAAATTGTGTACTTTGTCATAAAAATTGAAATAAAAACATGATTTAGAATGTAAAATTAAAATATACTTTAATATAAGTAAGCGATTTTCATTAAAATTGATATCGAAATAAATTTTTATGTATCGAAATTTGTGGAAAAAGGTTGATCTGGAAATTATCAATCATCTGAAGTATTCACTAATGCCATTAATATGACACCTACCATTAATGGAAGTATTCACTATACCATTAATGGAAGTATTCACTATGACAATCCAACACTAAAATGGTTATGTTAGTCTTTGGTTTATTTTCGAGCTTTCAATATATTTATTCAATAAAATGTGAAATAAAAATATGTACTTTGAAATAAAAACATGATTTAGAACCTATTTTAATATGTAAAATTAAAATATACTTTAATATAAGTAAGTGATTTTCATTAAAATTTATATTGATATAAATTGTTTATGTATCGAAAAGGGTAGAAAATGGTTGATGAAAATTATCAATCTTATGCACATTGGAAGTATTCACTAATTCCATTAATATGACACCTACCATTAATTCAATTAAAATTATGAAAATCTAAATGCAACAAACCAAGCCTTAGTAGATGACCTCTTATTTTTTATTTTTTGTTATCAGGCCACAAATTCAAATTTGTTTTCAACTTAATTTTTTTTCAATCAAACTCAATAAAAAGTATGTTTAATGTGTAGAATATAAGTAATGTATTACATGTTCATCATACACATTTTTCAAGTAGCTCATAATTTCAATTTTGTTTTGAATTTGCTTCAAGATATTGAAATCTAAATGCAGAAATTTAACAATTTAATATAACATGAACACTTTTGGAATCAAAATTCACAATTTCATAATTAAAATTGATACTTTTTAAGATGTCTTTAAAATTTTTAATTAGGATGTTAATCATGTGTATTACCTTGAATTATTTAATTAGGATGTTAATCATACACTTTAAGATGTCTTTAAAGTTTTTCTAAGCCATCAATAGTCCCTTATAATGACATGGAAATGGGTCCTAGTTTTGATATGAAGTTATCCTCTTCATATGAAAAAGCATTGAACAATCATTGAAAATAATTAACGCAAATCCTATATGTAGTAAATTGGTTACATGCATTAAAGGATTTGTGTATACGATTTGGATAATTTGTAGGATTAAAGTATAATCATCCAAATTATAGGTCAATTTAGGTTCCCTAGATACATTCTATAGGTTCTTCCCCGAAAATGTAAATAAGGCTTGGTAAACTTTATAATTCATCAAAAATATAATTTTTCTTAATTGAATGGACCATGAAAGTAAACTAAATTGGAAATGACTCTAGAATCCTAGATATTCATAAATACGTGTACTTTCAATGTAAAATATAAAATTCTGGAATGTACATGTCACTTGTTTAAAGAAATCATAATGGTATTCCATCTTCAATTATTCGTTAATGATCGGCTTTGGACATTTTCCATTTTCTAACTTTTGTTTGTTTTCTTGATTGAACTTCTATTAACTTTATGCGAGTTGCACATACCACATGACTATATTGACAACTTATGACATCTGACTAGTAGTCTTGAAAGTGAACATGAGTATCGGTTTGATGGGTTTCTTGAAAAAAATATCATTTCAATACAATGGATCCTCTTTCATATATAAAATGGTTATCATCAAAATCTTCTAATAACCTCATATTTTGTTCTGTGCATCGCATCAAATAATATTTCATGTTTTCAGTGATGTCTACAGGTGCAACCATGACAAAAACATCTCCTGCAAATAATTTGATATATTGGACAACAAATAGTTCATGTTATATTATCACACAAGTACATCTACAATTTATTTGAACAAATTTAAACATATAAGTTACCTTCTCTAACAAGATCAGAAACTCTATCGCCATCAATTGACACTATAGTTTCATTTGATTCCATCTACTCTGATCTTGCAAGTGGCATTTTCCCTTTTATATTAAGTTTTGTATGTCTCCAATCTTTAACATATTATGCATTTTCGTTTTCGCAAATCTCTATGGATTCAGTGTCCTCTATGCAAACTGAACAAAAAAAAGACTCATATCTTCTATCAAATGAAAACACATTTTGATAGCGTTTTGTTTTAACTGAATGCATTTTTCGTGTCCCATGTATTGTATCGGCTTCATATGGGATTGATCTATTTACATCTTGGATTCCAACATACCAAAAAAACCTACACAAGACAAGAACTTGATAACTTGAAATCTCTCAAGAAAATGATTGAAGATTGAATATAAATTTGAACAAGTGAATAAAAATATCTTGTGTACATGTGTAACATGTATATATAGACACACATGCGCACATCCCTTGAAGGATTATTTTCATGGCTTAGTGCCATTTTGCACCATTCAACATCTTGATCAGCGGATTCAAATTGATCTGCATGAGGGTTCATATGATACCTTTGAAGTGCTCATTTTACACATGCTCCTGCACCATCGTACTCTCCTTTTCCATGCCCAGTCTCAAAAAAAATTCAACAATGTGTAATGTTTGATTTTTTATGAAGACGACACAACCAATAGAATGATAGTAAAGATTTGAATTGACCCGCACACCCATCTGACCATATCCAATGTCAATCGAATCTGATCCCATGTTCTTTCAATGAATCATAAAATTTATCAAAACAATGTTATACATAATGTGTGTCATGTGCTCGATCATCACTTATATAAAAGAGATATTCTTTAATAACATGTTGATTATCATTGGTGTTTTCTATGTTATTAAGACTTCATTAAGCATGTCTATATAGAACGTGGAAAAATATAGTGACTTGATCATAATGATAATATTCACTCTATATTTCTTTTTGTGCAACGAATGTGTAATTCTCTGCAAAATTAACTACAGACAAAATTGTCCCTGGTGGAAACACTTCACGCGATTGTTTGAATTGTAGGTCTTTCCATCGAGATCTATGTGAATGATTGATATGTTTATAAATTTCTTCCTCAAACTTCTTCAAAAAATCTATCACACATATTTTATCTACTTTCAAATCAATCCTTTTGGAAATAACATTTGAAGAATGTGGAGCCGTTGATATATTCATATCTCTTCCAATTGACTGATATATTAGAAAATGTTTGATCATTCATATCAATAGGATACTTTGAGTGAAACAAACTTAAATTTCCACAACGATCACATTTATTTCCACCAACAAATCTTTTTTGGTAAAATAATTCATCACCTTCTCTTTCACATAGAATTTCAGATATAAAAGCACGAAATGTGGAAGGAGGAGGTGAACTTGATTATAAAGCTTTACCAAAATCAAGAAAAGTGTCGTAATATAACTCAATTCCACATGATAACGACAACAACAAGTGTCATGAACAAGGATGGATCTAACAAACCATGGTTTTTGTTGCACAAATGCATTGATGGAAATTTTAACTTCTTTGTGCTCTTCTTTGAACTTATTGAACAAATTTATTTGTGTCATTGGAAATATATGTTTTGGATGTTCTTCATATTGTTTTCATGCTTTCCTTCATCACAACACATCCCTTTTATGTGGTGAAACACGATATTCTATCAACCAACAATTACGGGCCAATTATTTAACATTTTCTACAAGTATATCTTTGTAGGGTTGTCTAGAAATCACTATCCAACAAGTGAGTTCATCATTTGCATCTATTTGCAATCGAAATTTTTTATGTTTGTAGAATGTTTTTCTTGACGTTCCCATTGTTTTTGCCATGTGTTGTGTCAAACAATCTTTTATATTGCTAGATGAAACAATTGTTGTTTGTATCATTCTATGTGCAACAGTGACATCTTTTTTCGAGATTTTCCAAAAGATTTTAATACACTAGTTATATTGCCAAAGACATTTTGTTTCACCTTTGTATCTTTTGTCGACTTTTGAATACCCAATAATGATGTAGCTTCTTTTAATTTTTCTTGACTTTATTAGACAAAGTAAAAGTTGAGCTTGTATTGTTATTGATTCATCTTTGAAAAAAGTATTATACATATTCTTAGTTCGATATCTTATATAATTCTTAGCTTCTTTCTTCCCAAATTTGTCACTATCAACATTTTCTAATATTTCATCATCGATGTTGATAGATTCTCCTACATATTTCAATTTAAAGTTTATATTAAAAAAAAAAACTTGAACATAAATTCGTTAAACTATATACAAGTGTTCATCTTGTATTATCTAAATTTATGTACATACCTATAGGTGATTCATCTTCTGCTTCAATTTCGGTTTCAACATCTTCATCAACGTTATGAGACAAATCTATATATGTTTTTTTTTTTAAAAACAAATCGTAATTACAATCAATTATATTAAACAATATTTTAAATTTGAATTCTATACTTTTAATATAGACAATATGTGCATGCATACCTGGTTGGATTTCTTCTTGTTGAAAATCTCTATTTACATGATCATCATTTATTTCTTCAATATTTTCACATTCTCGTTTATTTCTCCAATAATGTCGTTTCCTTTGATCGTTATGGTGAGTTTCATCTCGAGTGCGATCAAATTTTATCTTACGCAAACTTTTGTTTCCCATGAGTATAGTTATATGTAAAAGTTTTTAACAAAATCAACATTTCATAATAGTCTCATAAAAACTTCATTGTCACAAAAGTTATTAAAAAATAATATCAATAATTTTATTTTCAACAAAGGATTCACCTTGAAAAAATGCTCAACATTTAGCTTTCAATATATAAATTGTTATTCCAATAAAAAATTGAACAAACATCAATTACCTTGTTCAACAAAAATGAAAAAGATGATTCAAAACTTTGTTTAGGTGCTCTAGAAAACCATGAAACAAGTGATCAATTGTGTTAAGTGTGTTCGGCCGAAAGCGTATTTATACGATTTGGCGTGAAATGAAACGATACGACGTGTCTTTTCATTGTTTCCGGCCAACAGAATTGTCTCACCAATCTTTCAACCGAAAAAATGTTTTTTTCAACTGAAAAGCTAGGAAACCGTTTAATTTTAACGGAATCCGTTAGAATTACGTTTTTCAGCCGAAATAATTGTTTTCCGACCGAAAGCTTATTTTGGCTGAAAACTAGTGAATGGGACTATTTGAGGGAACCAGAGAATTCCCTCTATCTTACCTGAACTTTGGAGGTTACGGACTCCTGCAAATACTCAGAATTTGGTTTCAAAAATGACACCAGAATTTGCAAAATTGAATCTACTTTCAATTCCTATAATTTGTTTTCATTTTCATTATTTTTATCTAATTTTGTTTAATTTTTTTAAGAACTCACTTCATAATATTTTTCAGTTGACATTATGATTCAGTGAAATGAAATATCTGTATCTCTAAAAATACACTGTGAAAAATTTAGAAAAATTAATATTCATAATCCTTTAACTGTTCTTTTCAAAGGGGTATGTTTAGATTTCACTTTTATGTAAAAATTAAGATAGATACAAGGTGGGGGGAAACATGTGTTTAAAATCTGCAACGTTTTCAGCTTGTTCAACTTCAAAAAAATCTAGAAGTTATAATATCCATCTGTTACATTCAAAATTATAGTCATAATAAAATAGAGTCTTTGTGGATTGTTGCAG
>JASDQU010424534.1:0-10042 GCA_032191745.1 Picea mariana
AGGAAAAATCATATTGGAGCCTGAAGCCATCACTAACACAAGAATTCACCAGCTGAGGAATAGATCCATTTCAGAGTATCTCATTAAATGGAGGAAACTACCGGCTGCAGATTCCACTTGGGAAGATGAATATTTTATACAGAAGCATCTAGAGTTACTCAAACATTGTGGACAACACTTGTCTCAAGGGGATGGGCATCTTAAGCCCTAATATTGGCTCAGTACCCCTTAATTGGGGCGTATTATATTATTAATGTTATTTTATTTATGTTGGCTTTAGTCCATTAGTTGTAATTATACCTCCTAATCTCCTATATATACCAAGGAGACATTTTAATTTTGAATCATCTCGTACTTGACCATTTAAGTGGGGTAAAAGAAGGTTGCCCCCTCGAAGAGGCTTATTGTCTAAAGTTATCTCTTTTTCAATGCGTTGAGTAATTTTTATGAGGTTTTTCTATGCTATATTGATATTTGGTTCTTAACAACCGCAGTATAATACTGTACCGCAATAGTATAAAAATATTTAGCTGCAACAGTATAACATTGTGCAACTGTAATATAACCCTTTGAAATATAATCAGGTACCCCAATACAATACACCACACAGAGATCGAGTTGGGTACTGAGGAGGCGGAAGAGGTAAAGGAGGCTTTGGACACAGAAGAGGTCTAATAGTGTGCCATAAATACCAACAATCAAGACATTATGCAAGAGAATTTCCACTTCCACCAACAACTTGTATGTATTGTCACGCATCATATCATGACACGGAAGAATTTCTAACACTATTAGTAAAGATATAGAAAAAGAGGAATCAGAACAATCAGAATGTTCAATGGATTTCAGCAGAAGTGATGGATGAAGGAAGAAACATCAACATAGTGACACGTGGAGGTGCTAAAATAGGAGGTGATACGTCCAATGAAGAACCAGTTCAACACCAGTGGATTAAGAAGAATACCCAACCACCCAAGCGATTTGATGCATGAAAGGAGAAGGAAACCTTTAAGGAGGCTAGACAAGAATTTATCAAGCAGAATGTTGCGTCTACATATACCGTGCAACATAATAAGGACATCTCAACATATTCAATGTCGTCATCATTGGACCATACCAGTGAAGTCCACCCAAGAAACCAAGTAAGTTGTATTAAAACTTTCTTGCAATCTTGTATTCAAGTATTTAAGGATCCCTCGTCTATTTTAGTATTACAGAATCTGTTAGATAGATGCACCACAAATTCTGAGGAAAATTTAGAACAGAAGATAGTCAATCACCTCCATGCCAAAAGGAGAACCAACAGAGAGTTTAGATTGAATGCCAACATCAAATATTTTAGCATGGGCGATGTGATATTAGATCTGGGTCTAAAGTGAATGTGTTTCCCAAAAAGATATGGCAATGCATGGGAAAACCTACCTTAGGCTACTCACCATCCCAACTGAAGTTAGAAAACCAACACAGAGTTCTGCCAATAGGGAGGCTGAAATGAGTGATCGTAGATCTGAATGGAGTGCACACTAAGCTAGAATTCAGAGTGATCGAAACCATGGATGGCACAACACCATATCCAACACTACTGGGATTGGATTGGGTGTTTGAAAATCAGTAAATAATCAATCTGAAGACCATGAATATGACATTTGAGTCATGAGAATACAGGGTTATCGCACCTCTAGATCCATCAGAAGTCGAAAGATTCGTGGAACCAACATGCTTATATATGGAAGAAATTAACCAGTTGTACCAAACCACCGCGCGCACCGAAGATTACATCAATCCAATTGTCGATGGTGTACTTAGCTGGAGAAGTATCACATCATGTGCTTCTGAATCAGACACGGGTATGGAGAATTCACAGCAACACCTACATGAGGTCTCAACCAGAAGATGCACACAAATAGACTACACGGTAAGATGGGTTGGGACAAAAGTCAGAGAACCTCCAAGTTTTCATGGAATCAACGGCTTGGAAGAATTCCTAATGAGATATGAGGAGGAAGTATCAGACAATCAGATTTTTTTTTCTCAACATCTCACTTAAGGCTACACCTGCAAGATTGTGGGGCACACACAAAGAAATAATTAAGGACTGGTACCAATGCAAAAGACTATTGCGCATCACATTCGGTGCAAAACAAAAGAGGAGAACAGTGCAGAAATACAATGGACAGAGGGCACCAGCGGAACACTTGGAGAAGTGCAGAGCGTTGTGGAAAATGACACCCCTAGAAGAATGGCCTTATGATTTTGTACAAACATTAGAGGGCATCCCAGCAAACTAGCACATGGACCAAGAACTGTGCAGAGGAACTATGAGTTGGATAGTACTACAACATAACTTTACATTCACTTTCTCATTTGAGCATGGGAATGCCAACATAGATACAACACTTAAACAAATAAGAGGGGTGATATTCTTTAAGGAACCAGAAGTTGAGCTCATAACAGAAGAACAACAACAGAACAGACAGATAGTGAAAGAATTGTTGTCATGCTACCATGTATAGGAAGAAGGACCAAATGAATATGAGTTGCATGATATTCAGATTGAGGAAGTTGAATTCGAAAGAGAAGTGAAAGGTACACCCCTAGAATCATAAGTAATTGTTACATCGATCAAGGTGAAAAAAATCAACATTGGGATAGTTGAGAATCCCAAAATTACCAGCATTGTAGACTATTGGGATGAGGAAACAGTGGAAAGGATAACGGAGTTACTACACGAGTACAGTGACATGTTCCTAATGACCTTCATAGAAATGAATGGTATTGTAGGAGAACTTGGAGAGATGAAGATCCCTCTCAAATTGGAGGCAACACCTATTAGACAAATGCCTTACATATTGAACCCCATATACAAGCAGAAAGTAAGAGAAGAAATTGACAGAGTATTTGAAGCAGGAATCATAGAACCTGTAGAAGAATCAGAATGGATAAGCCCCATGGTAGTGTAGGAGAAGAAGCAAAGAGGCAAAAGAATATGTGTAGACCTAAGAAATCTCAATGATGCTTGCCTACATGACCCCTTCCCTACAGCCTTTATAGATGAAGTCCTAGAAAATTTGGGAGTTCAGGAAGCATACTCATTCACCGATGGATTCTCAGGCTACCACCAAATCAAGATAGAACCAGAAGATCAGTATAAGAATAAATTTTCAACAGAATGGGGATGCTACCAGTACACAATCATGCCTTTTGGACTGAAGAGTGCACCAACAATGTTTTCCAGAGTAGTCATTGTTGCCTTCAAAGAATTCATCCATCAGTTTCTAGAGGTATATTTGGATGATTGGACATTGTACAACCTGTTGAAGGATCATGTAGAGGTGTTGAGGATGATGTTATAAAGATGCAGGCAATGCCAAATATCCTTGAACATTAAGAAATGGATATTTGGAACACCCTTTCGAATTATGTTGTGTCACATAGTATGAAGACAAGGTTTGATAGTGGATCCTACAAAGATTGGAGTCATTGTGAACTTACCACCACTTAAATCAGTGCACCAGTTGAGGGCCACATTGGGACATGCATGATACTACATAAAATTTATAAAGGGGTATGCACAGATCATTGCCTCGATGGAGAAATTGCTCAAGAAGGATACTAAGTTTTAGTGGAATGAGGAATGTCAGCATGGATTGGACACTCTGAAGGAGAATATGGTCACAACACCCATATTAGTCTTTCCATATTGGGAGAAGACATTTCATGTACACGTAGATGCATCATCCATATCCTTGGCATCTA
This sequence comes from Picea mariana, assembly GCA_032191745.1. NCBI lineage: Eukaryota > Viridiplantae > Streptophyta > Pinopsida > Pinales > Pinaceae > Picea > Picea mariana. The sequence continues at coordinate 3,757 of JASDQU010424534.1, forward strand.
TTTTGGTGAATCCAGGAGCAGGAGAATTGGATCATCCTATAGCTTTTTCTAGCATAAAACTGACAAAATTAGAACAGAACTACAACACTACAGAGAGGGAAGGCCTAGCTATGGTCTACTCGCTTCAGAAGTTCAGGCATTACCTACTTGGAAAACATTTTATATGTTCACAGATCATTCATCCCTTAAGTACCTAGTCAACAGGCCAATGTTGGGGGGGGAAATCTGTCGATGGTTACTATTGTTTCAAGAATTTGACTTTGAAGTCATAGTAAAACCAGGGAAGTTGAATGCAAGACCTGATCACTTGTCAAGGGTCACCAATGGCTAGGAACCTACAAACTTAGAGGATACCTTATCTGACATGAAGTTATTTTCAGTTCAGATCATGGATGATTATTTTTCTAACATTATTGAGTATTTAAGTGCAGGGACTATGCCACAAGAATTTAGCACCGCACAGAGGAAAAATATGGTTGTCCTAGCAACCGACTACCAGTTGATCATTGGGAAATTATATAAAATGGGGGCAGGTAACATCTTGAGAAGATGCGTGCTAGAACATGAAAGGCATAAGATACTGGCAGAATCCCATGAAGGAATAACAAGAGGACACTATGCAGGCAAAGTTATCGCGAAGAAGGTATTTCGCATGATATTATGGTGGCCAACTATTCATAGAGATGCAAAGGAATATTGTCAATAATGTGATGTTTTTCAGAGGGTTAGAAAACCAAATAGATGGGACGAGATTCCCTTACATCCACAAGTGATGCTACAAGTGTTTGACAAATGGGCTATCGATATTTTTGGGCCAATTCACCCACCCGCAAGAATATCAAGTGCGTAATACATTATCACTGCAACGAAATACCTCTCAGTATGTGCAGAGACAACACTAGTTAAATATTGCAACACAGAGACAACAACACACTTCCTATTTGAACATGTGCTCACCAGATTTGGATGTCCAAGAATTCTGATGAGTGAACAAGGTACTCACTTCATCAACAACACTATCAAATATTTAACTGAAGAATTCGAGGTCTACCATAAAAAAAGTACACCATACCATCCTCAGGAAAATGGAACAGTGGAAGCCTTCAATAAGATTCTAGATAATGCCTTAACTAAGATTTTCAATGTCAACAGGGACAACTGGGATTCAAATATGCCAGCAATATTATGGTCATATAGAACTACCTATAAGAATATGACAGGAAAAACACCATTCAGATTGGTATATGGAAAAGAATCAATGGTGCCACTAGAATGTTTGGTACCCAGTCTGCACATAGCAGTGATTATGAACATGACAGAATGAGGCGCAAAATAGGAAAGGTTAAGTTAGATGATGAGCATGGAAAAAGATAGGATTCTAGCAGGGTTCCACCAAGGAGTACAGAAAGAAAGGGACAAAGCGTGGAACGACCGATATATCAAGAGAAAAAGTTTCAAGGAAGGAGACATAGTCTTGTTATATGACAACAAGTTTTTTAATCATCCAAGAAAGTTCAGAATCCATTGGTTGGGACCATATGAGGTCAAGACGGTCACAGATGGAGACATTGCATAGATAAAGGACTTCGGTGGAATAGAACTCAGAGGAATGGTGAGTGGGAGTTGACTAAATATGTACAAGGAAAATCGACCACCAAAAACTTGACAGTTACAGAAAAAAAAAAAACACCACGTGGAAATCCATGCGCATAGGAGAACAAATCAATGCAGAGAAAAGAAAAAAGAGTCAATATACACAAGTCGTTGAGTCAGCACAGAAAAAGAGAAAATATTGAGCCAGAAGCAAAGGGGATAAAATCCAAGGAATATGCACGCCCAAAAATCCCCGCACACTGGAAAAAGGATCGACAGTCGAACAACACAATGATTCCAAAAATGACGGCTATTGAAATTAGGCACCAACTAGCAGCGATGGTTGAAATTGTGAAAACCCATACACATAAGTAAATACCATAGCCTGAAGAAAAGGGTAAGGGTTCGAAAACAAGACGTAAAGGATGACAGTTAATACATACAATGGTACTGTTAGGCACTTTAATTGTCTAAATGAATAGAGAGTTAAGGTGTTCAATATAAATTGTCAACCCAAGGAAGTCTGTTATTTCAAGATAATTGTGCACAGTCTATGCTAGATTATGGAAGCAACACTAATCTAATTGTAGTAGGGAAAAATAAACAAAAATTATTACTAACACAATTATGCTGACACATATGGAGTTTTACAAAATTGAAATCACAATTTGAAATCTAAACCGATGAATGTATAAGAATTATGGATTACCTACTCTAATCTAACTTTCTATTTTACTTTTCCAGGAAGAAGTTCTCTACTAATTGTAGAAGGAAATCTACTTATTGCAAGAAAGTAATCCACACTTTTATCTTCTTTTACTTGAAAACAATATTTTAATCTAATGCAGAAAAAGGCCAGAAAGCAGTTCTCCAATAGTGTTCAGCAATTGACTTTTAATTCTCATGAGAGAAATTTATGTGCATCTAATAGGAAAGAAATAGACTGTAACAACAACTGTATTCTAGAATTTTTTAACAGATAAACCATTCACATTAAAACAACTATTCTGGAATTCAAAACAGAGGGGAATCTGTGAGGAAGGTGGGCCCTTTCCTTCTCACTGAATCCTCTCAAAGAAATAGGCTACAGTATGCTAAATAAATTCAATCCACTCTTCTATTGATTTGCCAAAATATTGTGTATAATAAACTTTGCTTCACTTTACTTTCTCACAGTCAGAAATCCATCCTTCTGATTACAAAATCTCCGCTATTTAAATTCAGAGTCATTCAGTTAAAAACAAAATCAGAGCAGCCTTGAGAATCCCCGATTCTCAAGTTGTTCATATGATATCATTAATACAAGATCTATAACTAATCTTGTAAGTTGAAACATGTAACAATAGGTGTAGCAGAGTTCAGGATCAGTGGCATCTGTTGCAGTAGTCGTATAATAATAGAATCAGTGGAATTTGTTGTAGTAGTCATGTAACAACAGAATCAGTGGCACCTATTGCAACTGTCATGTAACAACTTCCAAGATTGGCGCATAACTGTAATAGCTTCCAAGATTGGCACATAGCTATAACAGTTGGTGTAACAACAACGACCATTCTTTAAGACTTGGCTATTCTATTCATTTTGATCATTAGTTGAATAATTTTAGAGGTAAAACATGTCAACGTTACCAATCAAACATGCTAAGTAAATGAAAATATAAAAGCGAGATAAATGATTCATACCTTGGGAAAAAAATGTCTTAGCACGCATTATAGTAGGCATTTAGATTAGAGATGATAAGTTTGAATAGGCAAAAGATGTGATGAAAAAGGTACATTTATGGGTCCTAACATGCCCCCCAACTGAATACATTTCATGTCCTCATGCAAAACACATTCAAACCTTACTTTGTAGCTGAATTAGGGAACTGATTTCTCCAGTGAAAAACTGTTAAGAGAAATTGATAAGTGCCTGTATGGTAAAATGTTGTGCTAAAAAGAAAATCTGGTGTGTCAACAATTTGTCTGTGTTGCTTTGTCTTGAAGAACATAATCAGTTTGAGTTGCTTGACTAACAAATCATGAGGGAAATAGAGGTTATTGTTTGAAAGCTGTTGGTAAGCCAACATATGCCTTATGACGTTGAGATATTCTCGATTGTGTTGTTTTATGTGTAGCAATAAGTGCATGTTCATTCTTGACTGAGAGAGTTACTGGACCTCATGAAAATGACACTTTTACTACCTTATAACCTGCCTCAAAGTATATTTTTCCACACTCAAAACACATGAGTTCTTTATTTCTGTCCATAACAACTTTTGTCAGTGATAGGATGTCCAAAGTAATCCCTTCTGGATTCTTCTGTCGAGCAGTCTCCAATTCTTGTTTAGAGTATTTAGCTCTTCTTTGAGGCTTTCATTGTTTGTTATGAGCGTAGTTGTTTTGGAGTTTTCTGTATGCCTTATATTTTTCTCAATTTGGGCAAATAGTTGGGCAAGTGGTACATCCTTAGCACTATTTGTAACTTGTTCTTGTGGAGCAGTTATACTATCAATAGTTGTTTTTGGTGGAATGGTTGTTTCTTGTGTAATAGATGGATCTGTCATGACTGCTTCCTGTGGAACGGTCTCATCTTGGATAGTTGGTTCTTGTGTAACAGCTTCATCCTACCTGACTTGTCCTTGTATACCCATCCCATTGTTTGCAGGTGTCTTTACTCGCACTGTTAGTTCACTTGAAGATATTGATTCTTGTGTGACAGTCTCTTCATCAATCAGAGATGATAATGTATGAAGAATAGGAATATCCTGTTCCATAGCTTGCCATCCAATTTTTGCTTTTGCAAAGCTGGTAGACCTAGTTTTTCTCCTCGGTAAAATAGAAACGAAAGAAGAGGTTTTCTTCTTCATTGATGGAGGAGGAACAAGTTGTTCTTCCTCAACCACACAAGTAGGAAATTTAGGTACACCTGGGTCTGCTATGATCTAGACATCGTTACTTGATGTATGATGTACAGAATCATCAGGCAGAGCTGATGATTCTGCTGCAATTCAAGTACATTCAGTCTGAATTGAAAGAATAGTTCCTTGCAGTTTTGGGCACAAAGTAAAACCTAGTATACGTATCTCTGTAGATGTTATCGGACTAATCGGTAGGTGCAGACACTAACAGATCTCCCTAGATCCACCTGGATCTAGAACAAATCATTGATTCAACTCTTCTCAACCACGATGTTTACAGAATACCCATATGGACTGGGTTTTCTCCACTATGACGTTCTTTATAACTTACAGTTATCTGTAATATCTCTCACCCTCAATGCTTTTCTACTAAGATTGATGGATCACATTCATTAAATCAATGATAAGAGAAACCTATACCATATCAATTAGAAAGATAATGGATTGATCATCCTATGTATTCAGATTTCATTCAAACCATGGCTGGATACAATTTGTAAACAATTCATGCATATAAATTACTGCAATACTGAAATTGAATTCAACAAAGTAATAAAACCTTCTTTACAACTTGAATTCTCCCATAGATCTTTACAAACCAGAGATGTATCTTTGTGCATGCTCCAGAAATTAGATTCCAAGCTTCTCCTTTTCATCTACATTCAAGCTTCTTCCTCGAGCTAACTTCAATCTAATCTAAGATTCTATGAGCTAACCTCCATCTAGGATAAACTGGATTAAACTAGGTTCAGCTATCTCAACCATCGACCAAACTTGTATTTAATTACAACGGATTTTTGTTTCCAGATTCTATGATTAAGGAACAGAGTCCTTCATAAACTCAATTGACCCCTACGAGTCATCAGTGACTCACTAACCATTAACAAACCCTATCTTATCTTTTACAAGTGGAAAGGATCTAGAATCCTTGCCCATTATCCAAAATAACAAATTACACAAGTGTGAGACCCTAGGTCTCCTTTGATTCACTCAACTTTGATGAAGTCATGGGTGACTTCATTTTCATGAGCCTATGCTCCTGCATCAGACTCCCCAACTTAAAAAAATTCATGGGCTCCTGTCCATGAGCTCCCTTCCTGCTACTTTTCCAGCATATACTCAAATATGAATTTGAGCAATGTGTTCATTCAAACAATCCCTTAAGCTATCTTCCAACATTCTATCAACAAGTTTCTTGACTCCTCCAGTACTGTATCATCACTATGTCCTGACTGCATGTAACATCCATATTCATCCTCCTCTTAATCCTGCATTCAAAACAGATTAATTTCTGTCATAGAAACAAACACAACTCAATGTTTCATAAGATAACTTCTGACATTTTAATGAATTCCTTGCATGAATTCTTGTTCAATATCTTTTTTGTTTGCTTCTTCTAATATCACCATCCTTGCTTTTCCTTTTTTTTTTTTAAAACCATGACCTCTTGTCATGTAACTGTGATCTTCAATCCTCCTGGATCCCATACTTTATTTTGTAATTGTTGTTGCCCACTATTTTTGTAGTGAACTTCACAATCTCTCCCAGTCATCCAAATGACTGCTTGAACCTCACTGTCATAATTCCTCCTACACCTTGTTGACAGGCGAAAATGACCATCCGTCAATTAAGAGAGTGGAACCGGTCCGGGGTTGTCTAATAACCCAAGCCGTTTGGAATGGACCACTCTGACGGGTTTAACGGCTCCGTTGGCCGCCCTAAGGTCTCCTAAAGAAGCCGAAGAGGATAGCCGATCTGAGTTGAGTGATCTAACTAAACTAAAAACTACTAACT
>JASDQU010424537.1:0-10044 GCA_032191745.1 Picea mariana
AATCTCCTCCTCTCTCACATGCGACCACACTTCCACCTTAGCTTTGATACCAATTTTGGAACTTAGATGCATAAAACACATCAATGAGTAGAGAAACGAGGAGAATGAAACAATCACACACAACATAGAGATAAATGGGGGAAATGATAATTTTATTACTCAAAAAACTTGGAGAGATGGTTACACCAGTCTCATGGAGTACCTTACGAGATTCCATACTTAACCATGAGAGTTCTCAAGTGTTTCCAGGAATCCGAAAAGCCAAACACCTTAGAACCTACAAAACATGTAATGACAAGGGTGTGTTGTCACCACCCAACAACATTGTCCCATTTTTTAGGATGATGTGTCTCTTATTCATATATAATAAAATGGGTTTCTTATTTTATTGCATTGTCAAATGTTGTAAAAAATTGTGTTTCTAATTAATTAATATGTGGATGATTTACATTGTTGCAAATAACAAAGGTGTAATCTATTGGATAACACATTAATGCAATCATTATATCAAAATGCAATCACAAAAATATAAAAAACAACATTATTATAAAAAATATTTGATTTTGAGATGATTAACTGAAAATTTGTAAAAAAATACAATTAATTAAAATATATACTTATCGGTGAATTCTTATGAACTCACAAAATGGTGTGTTCCATAATATATAAATCAATGCTTTTTAAGGGGTTATACGCACATGTGCCTATTAAGTATATTGAAGTGTCAATGCATATTAAGTATAATGAAGCATTAGTGCATATAACGTGCGATAATATATATTGTTTTAGAATTTACAATGTGCATGTGAGAACTGCACACTAGTTCTCTAAATATAATAAAATCATTGATGCTTTCAATAACATAAACACACCATTTTTTTAGATATAAAAAAAAACACTCATACCTTAAATGTTATAAAAGCATTGGTGCTTCAGAAAAAATAATGGTGCTGGAATCTCACCTCGAATATTCAAAATTTCAGTACCTTTTCGGTGCATAGGGTAACACAAGCACCGACACGTACAAATTATATAAGTACCAGGATGGACACAAAATAAAAGCACACTTGGTATAAAAATAGGATGGCTGAGCAATAAAATAAAAAGAATGCGGAAATAAATCACAGAAGATACACAATACAATATAGACATAGATATATGTGGTTCACCCAATGTGGGCTACGTCCATTGAGAAACTACCAGGTCCTTCCTTTTTATTATCTAGAAAAATGAAGGGATACAACCTATAGCTCAACCGCTATAACTTCCTCTTCTTTCTCTCACAGTCTCGTCTCTTAGAATACAATAATCACACACATACACAGCCGCAATACAATTCCCCCATGAAAGAGGGTTTCCTTCTAGGGAAAAAGATCCCTAAAATAGTTTATACCATCATATATGTGACCTTATAAAAAACGGTCCAGATTGACTACAAAATTACAATATTTTACAAAGAAGATTTTCTCAATATTTTTCTTCGGGGGTGCTATCGTTTCCCCCCCTAGACCCCCCTAGCGACAGTTGTCGGGGGGAAAGACCCCCCAGACCCCCCCGTTAGGAAATGGGGTCCAAGCACGACTAAAACAAACATCTGAATCAGGAAGATAATCAGGCTCCACAACCAACAACATTGTTGTCTTAATAAACTTTAAAAAGGACCTGGTGTTAGATAGGAATATTATGCAGAACTGATGTGTAAAAATTATAAGAGCATCGTTGTTGCATACAACAAAATGGAAATTCGAGGTGAAATAAATAAAAACACACTGGATCATTTTATGTATTGGTGCACCTATGCCTTTTACTTTTATGTACGCACCATGGAATTTTATGTAATGGTGCATTGGTGCCTTTTCGTTTTTATGTACAGAATGGGACATTTTATGTAATTATGCACTGGTGCATTTTAGTTTTATGTACATACCAGGGCATTATGTGTAAGGGTGTGCCAGTTCATTTTTGTTTTAAGTACAGATCCTGGTTTTTTATGTAAGGGTGCACTAGTGCATTTTGACAATGAAAGCACAAAAAAAAACCTCCACTACAATCTCCGTCCACCCAATTTTTTTTAGTTATATGGAACATCCATTAAAAACTCCGCTAAAACCTCCATGGCCAATAGAGGAGGTTGTAGTGAAGGTTTTTTTGAAAATTTTTCCAATTTTGGTAACATTAAAAACCTTTGCAAAATCCTTCGCCATAAGGTGTTCTCATTGTAGTGTCTAAGATTAAGTGAAATATTACAAAATTTTGGCAAAAATAAAATGGAGTCTAATAATGATAAAATAGAAAGATTTCCTGAAACCACAAGAAATTGTGATTTAGTGCTACTTTGAATCAAATGGATACTTGTAGGGAAGGCTATTACTATTTATATCGCTCCCAATGAATATAATGATTGTGTTAGTTCCAGATTCACTAATCAATTATTGATTCTTGAGTAAAATATAACAGAAAAGATATACTTTTGGGACAGAAAATATATGACATAAGCGATGTACAATTGAATATTGAATATTATACTTTTGTATTGTAATTCACTATTAAATCCTTGTGGAGCTATGATAGTGACATGATTTTGGGTTCACCATGGATGGAAACTCTGGGGACTTTCATTTTAAACATGAAGAAGAATTTTTGACATTATCCTATAAGAGGAAGAATTTAACATTACAGGACATTAAATTGGAGTCAGATTCAATAATATCAGAAGACCTTAAAGATATCTCAAAGGTGATCCATCAAGATAATCAAAACACAATGCAAAATAATTTGACAAAGTTATTGTAGATAAAGACGATGGAATTTCTCATTTGAGAAATCATAATAAAAATCTACTAATGGAAATCGAGAAGTTGAAGAATGAAAATAAATTGCAAAAAGAAACACTAAAGCAACTTACCAGCAAGGATTCATTGATTTATAAAGAAACAATGAATGATTTCATTGAAATAAAGAAGTCATCATTTGTAAAAACCCAGACTATCGAAGGAACCAATACAAATCCAAATGCAATATTATCAACCAACATATCATCAGAAGTATCAAAATACGAGGTTTCCAAAAATAAGATGCAAGATGCAAGGATTCCCTACCGTTATCTAAATTATAAAAGTAATCATACTACTCAGCAAGCTAACCAAATATGTAATCAATATGAGAAGCTAAGTAAAGACCCTTTTATATTGAAGAGAAGCTCAAGTGTGGAATCTTATCAATTTCCAAATTATAGAAGGCGTTTCCACACAATTTTGCAGAAGCTTGAATTAGGGTGGCTAGATATTCTTACAGTTCAACCATTTTTCTTGACACTTAGAAGATAATAACATCTTGTATCATCAACTATCACAGTTTCAAGAACTCTGAATCATGAGAAAGTGTTACACGCTAGGACAAAGCCATAAGTATGCAGGGTTGGTGTTGTTTATCATATCCTATGCACATTCATTTTCTTGGGCATCAATTCATTTGATTCTTTATTTGTGTTTGGTCCTTCGTGACTCTGCGAAAGATGAAGAAAGGAAACGTTGTCTCCCACTTGTATAAATCTGCCTCTGAAACTAGTGCAATAGCCTTTTCTTTTGCAGCCACCACTGACCCCGTCGACCGCTTATCACGAAGACAATGTAATTGATGAGAATGTGGAGTTGTTAGTTCCAGACTTAGGCTCTAACCATTCCCGGGATACCAAATTCCTCTGCATGGTTGAAACGTATTGGGACACTAAGTATTTTATGGCCTAGGCTATGCTTGCTAAGGAACCATACTGCAAGGAATTTAGGTTGTGATTAGATGCACTAGAAAAGTAGAATCAATTGTTGCTTACTCAAAGAAGCATAAGGGATCCATCCACCTGACTCCATAAGGCACCATGTTATCTTCTCAAAATAATTTGGTAGCAATGATGGGTGATGGACCACTTATGGCTTGCACTTAGGTTCCTCTATACTAAAGGATATGTTTAAATTTCTTTCACTTTAGTCCATTTTCATCCTACTATAGTATACTTAGTTGTTTTCACTAAGCTAAGATTACGGTTCAATCCAATGAAGCTGAAAAAGAAATGTTGTAAGTGGTGTTGCGTGTTGGTGTTTGCATTAAGTATGATATAATAAATCAGATTGGATGGAGACACTACATATTGGTTCTTGTATCAACAATAGAGAAGAATTGAAGGGATCTGGAAAATATATTGTTCATCTTTCAAGATTGTTCATCTGGATTTATGAGCGGAACGAAATGAATTGAAAATTTATAACATCAACACAAATCTACAAAGAAAAATAATAGATATATTGTGGAACTTAACTTCTATTCAATAAAGAAATCTGTTGAAACTGTAAAATGCAGAATGAAAACAATCTTGCTTGAATGGTGGTAGCTAATCTCTGAGAAGATACGTGGCAGCTACGTGCATTCATCTGAGCACATTACAATGAGACCTATAAGAAGTTTTAGCATCCAAAAGTAAAAAAAAACCATATACATCCAAAAACCTAACCCTAGGAGATGAAGCGCTAAAATTCATGTGGGCCCCAATGGGGTAAGTTGGTACATCAACTTCCCAGGGTCATAACTTTTGCATATGATCTTCGTTTGGGGCGTTAGATACCTCATTTGAAAGGTCTATCCAAGAATTAAAACTTATGTTGGGGGTTAGGATATGGCTTTATTCTCCCTTTTCCCCCCAAAACTCCAATTTTTTTTTGTTTAGGGCCTCTCAAAACGACCCCGAAAGTTTGGGACTCAAAAAGATAGAAAAAAATAGCCAAGATGAAAATTGTAATTGACAAGATGAAAGTTGTATGTGAGCCAGCTGGAAGAGGTGGGTGGCCACCGATATCCACCAGGATCAATCCTCCCTCCTTAGGAAGAAGTGGTCTCCATTGTGTGGAGTTCCCCAAATAGATGAAGAAATTTCTGCTGAATTTGGCCTTGGGTGAGCCAGTTTCCTTAGTGCAGGAGCTCCTCCACCTTGACAACCCAATAAATATGAAGCTTTTGGTTGAAAGTGCCCTTGACCTGTGTGTCCATAATTTGATCAGTGGAGGCATATTCCATGCATTTAGGGTTGATCTTCGTCGGTGTCAATTGTTCTTCTATCTTTGAGGTGTTCAATAAGGGTGGAAAGTATGATCTAAGGAGGTCCACATTAAACACAAAGTGCAAGACAAGGAAGGGGGGAATGTTGAGCTCAAAATCATGGTCACTCTAAACCTTGGTGATGGTTTAAGGTCAATAATGGAGTGGACGAAGCTTCTGATGGGGTCTTGCAAGGCGTTCTTTCAGCAAGTTCAACCAAACTTTATCTCCCACCTAAAACTTGTGTGGCACCTGGTGTTGATCATGGTGCTGCGTGTACCAGGCATTGGACTTTTGAGAAATATCCTAAACCTATTGGTGGATGTGATGGATTTTTCCAATGAACCGAGTGGATTTTTTTGCTTCAGTTTGCGCATGAAATGATTCTATCAATGTGGACGTAAGGGGTAGTGCAACATCCATGGGACCCAATGCTTGAAATCTCAACCCCACCTGAAAGGGGTTGTGTCCAATTGAGCTATGTATGGCTCTATTGTAACTATGTTGAACATAGGGAAGACTCTCATCCCATGTACAAAGATGCTTGAAATTGTACATGTGCAAGATATGCATGATCATCATGTTCACTACCTCTATTTGGTCATCCGTTTGGGGGTGGAAGGCCATGGATTTGGTGAGCTTGGTGTCCAGCAGTGACCAGAGGCTCAACCAAAATGTGTTCAGGAACCGACTATCCCGATATGAGATGATGGTTTGTGGTATCCAAAAATGTACCCACACTTGTTCCAATAAGATATTGGTTGTGGCCTCTGTTGTGTTTCTCTTCTTGCAAGAGACCAGAATCGCCATCTTGGAAAATCGATCAAAAACCATGAAAACACAGTCATTTCTCTACTTGGTTGAAGGAAGGCACGACATGTGGTCCAACAAGATGGGTTCCCAAGGCCTATCGGGAGTAGGAAGAGGGGTGTACATGCCTTGTTTCTTAATGGACGGTTTGGCAATGGCATAGGGCATGCAATCTTTATATACTTGCTGACATCATGTCGGAGTTTCATCCAATAGAAATGTTGCTGGAACACTGCCACCGTATTTTCTACACCGAAGTTTCATGCCACCCGATTGTAGTGAGCTTCCCAGATCAATTTTTCTCGCTCTCTTGATGGAACACAGAGATGGCTCAGATGGAACAATAACCTTTCTTATAGATGAAAATCAATGACATCTGTATTTGTGCCCAACATATGGAAGGTAGTGGTGAAGTCATGATCTCTCTCATAGACTTGGGGCCATCCTCGGGTCTCATGTCCGCAGGAGTGTTGCACCATGGTTTGTGCGTCAACTGGAGGTCGACTGAGGTAATTAGCGACGTGGTTGGTGCTCCTTGTCTTATACTTGATGTTGAGATGGAATTGCTGCGAGTATGTGGACCACTTCTGATGGTGGTCATTCTACAATTTTCCTTGTGTTTGCATGAACTGTAGAGGCTTATGATCAATGTGGATGAATGTCTCCTTCCTGAGAATGTAATGTCTCCACTGGTGGTAGTATTGTAAAATGGAGTATAATTATTTGTCGTAAGTGGGGTACTTACGAACAATATTTGATAGTGTCTCACTATGATAGGCCACAAGATATCCATGCTGAGTGAGAACTGCGCCCACAACATAGTGCAAAGCATCTCTCTCAGTCAAAAACAACTACCACGGGTTGGGTAATGAGAGCACTGGGGCTGACCACAAGAGTTTCTTCAAATTATTGAATGCTTTATGTTGCGACTGACCCGACATGAATTTTTCCTTGCCACCGCCCCTGGTCACTTGGCTAAGGGCCCAAGCAATGTGGGAGAATCCCAAAACAAACCTGCGATAGAAATTGGCAAGGCCTAAGAAGCTTTGAATCTCAATGAGTGTGGTCAAGGATGGCTAGTCATGGATGACCTAGATCTTGGCTGGATTGACATGCACCCCATGCTCATCAACAATATAGTCTAGGTACTGGACCATGTTCATGTCGAAGGAGCATTTTTCCAAATTTGCATATAGATTGTATTGTCATAGAGTGTGCAAAACCTACTGAATATGCTGCAAGTGTTCCACCCAATTCTTTCTTAAGATGAGGATGTCATCCAAATACACTACCAAAAAATAATTGGTGAAAGGATGCAAGATATCGTCCATCATCCTCATGAAAGTTGTTGGGGAATTTTTCAAGCCAAAGGGCATGACCAACCATTTAAAAAGACCTTATTTGGACTTGAAGTCAATCTTCCATACATCGGTCTACTCTTTTGGGGCCTAGTGGTAGCCGGACTTCAAATCAATCTTACTGAAGTATTTGGTCCCCTTGAGCTGGTCAAGGAGATCGTCAATTTGGGGAATTGGGTACCAGTTTCTGACTATGACTTTATTTAGGGCCTGGTAATCAATGCATAGTCCCCAGGTCTCATCTTTCTTTTGCACAGGTACGATTGGGCTTCCACAAGGTGATGAGATTGGGTGGATGTGCTCCTTTTCAAGAAGCTCTTGGATCTAGTGCTTGATTTCCTCATTTTATGGCAGAGAGTGATGATAGACTGACCCATTGGGTAGCGATGCGTCGGGGGTTAGATTGATTGAGTGTTTGATATGACAGTGCAGAGGTACCCCAATGGGTGAGGAGAAGATGTCTTTCTATTCTTCCACGACCTTATCCACTTTTTTATGTTGGATGGAGAAACCTGTCGCGGAGGCCATGGATGTGGTTGCAACCTTCTACTCACTTTGAGTGCGAATAATGAAGAAGACAAACTTCTCGGTCTGAGAGATGACCTTCCTGCATTACTTGGAAGAGATCAAGGAAATGGCGGTAGATGGGACTACCTCGGGTATCCTGTATAATTTCTTGTCCAAATTAATAATAACACTACAAGGCCTAGACTCATATACATCATGACATTTCCATAAATAAGGTTGGCCCAAAAGAATATCACAAACTTCAAGGGGGGCGACATCACACAATATCACATATTCAAAGGGCTTGATGTCATAGGCTAGGCGACATAGTTGGATGACGTGGAGATCACTCCCTTGATGGATCCATCTGATGATTTACAACTGTGAGTGTGGTGTTGTTGATAGAGCCAACCGCTTGATGACCTCCACTGAGATGAGTTTCTTTTGGCTACCACTATAAACGATGAAGTGCAGTGGAGTACCCTTCACCCACATTTATGAATGAAAGAGGCACTCACCTTCCTCTGGTTCATTAGGTTCGCAGGGTTGGAACTTGGTGGTGGTAGCAACAGTGGCACTGGATTCTGCATCAATGATATGTCTCCATTTTTCTAGTTCGGACTCAGAGTTAGAGCCTGCATATGATTCAAAGGCTTTCACCTCAGCCACAAATAACTACTTTGTGTGGCATTCAGTGGTGTTATGCCAGGGGCTCTTATGGAACTCACACCATTTCCCAGTATCTTACTTATTTTTCCCATTGTCCTTCTTTGTTTGCAATTTGGACTGGTTTTCTTGAGGCTATCCATCCTTGTTCCGCCCTTTGTTCTGCGGGTTGGTGTCGCCTTTTCCTTGCTTCTGTTGTGAGGGGTTTGCAGATCCAAACTAATGCGTCTTATGTTTAAGCTTTTTCTTGATTCTGAAAACATATCGATAGGTCATGCCCAAGAATGAGATATCCATAAAATCCATTTTTGTTTGGATGTATTTATGCAGACTGCCCGCAGTACTTGAGCACCAGCTCTCGCTCATAGTCTTTGATACCCAGCTTGGTGCGCAAGCTATGGAAGGCATTGGTGAACTCTGGCACTGTTTGGTCCCTTTCCTGCCACAGTGTGGTCCATCTTGTATATAAGTCGTCATAACTTCCAACATGGTAGTATTGTTCCTTAATAACATCCCTGAAGGAACCCTAAGTAGGTGCAACTACAAATAATGTAGATCCCTCTATCTCCTTTTGCTCACAGAAAGTCTTCCACCAATCTTTGACATGAGGGATGACCTTAAGGAGTGCATATGTAGTATTTTCTCTCTTGGAAAAATACAGAAAAATACCCTTCTAGAAGGTTTAACGATTTGTCTACAACATCCACATCTATTTGACCTTCAAATATAGGAAAATCAAAATTGATTTGTAACTTGAAGGGGGTGATTCCTCTGCTTGAGGAATATGTGTTGCTTGTTGGAAACCATCGAAGGATTTGTGAAAAGTTATCCATCATCTTGTTCCTTTGCTGTGAGAGGGATTCCTTGAGAAACATTTTAAAGGGATCCCTTGCCCCATCGTCTCTCTTTTCTCCCCCCATGGGCGACCGTTGGGTTCGGCGAGGCCAATTTTACAAAGACTCAACTGATTTGAGTCCCAACTGCTTATACACCGACCTCGTTGGGGACATGCACAGAGAAACAAATGAAGAGAAGACCGCTTTGATACCACTGATCCAGATTTATGAGTGGAACAAAATGAAACACAGATTTATAACATCAACACAGATCTACAGATAACAATAATAGAGATATAGTGGAACTTAACTTCTATTCAATAAAGAAATATGTTGAAACTGTAAAATGCAGAATGAAAACAATCTTGCTCAAATGGTGGTAGCTAATCTCTGAGAAGAGATGTGGCGGCTATGCGCATTCGTTTGAGCACATTATAATGAGGTCTCTAGGAATTTTTAGAATCCATAAGTAAACAAAAATCCCTAGACATCCAAAAACCTAACCTTAGGAGATGAAGCGCCAAAAGTCATGTGGGCCCCGATGGGGTTAGTTGGTACATCAACTTCTTAGGGTCATAACTTTTGCATACAATCTTTGTTTGGGGCGTTTGATACCTTGTCAGAAAGGTCTATCCGAGAAGTACAACTTCCATTAGGGTTAGAGTATGAAGTTAACAACCCTTTCCACCCCAAAAGTCCAAAAAAAAAAACATCGTATAGAGCCTCAAAACGTCCCCAAAAGTTCGGGACTCGAAAAGCTAGAAAAAAATAGCCAAGATGAA
>JASDQU010424538.1:0-10041 GCA_032191745.1 Picea mariana
ATATTAATAAGGCCTAGAAATAAGGAAGAATAAGTCAAATGTAAGAAGACCTAATAGAAGCTTTCGCTTCTAGAAGATCTTCCTCTAGATTGTTCTTATGGTAGATAGATTTAGTATAAATAAGAGTCTAGGGTATCAGAAGTTTTGTCTTGGAGATTATTGTAATAGAGCTATGCTCTGCTAAAGGTTTCCCCCTTGAAGAGGCAAGTGAACATTGCTATCATAATAAAGTTTCTCTTCTTGGTGATTATTCTGGTGGTATTTTGATCTTCTCTGATACTTTTCTAGATAAATAATTATTATTTTGTCATTACTTGCTAGATATTGTGTATTCTTCATAATATATTGTATCAGGAATATTGCACTAGAAAAACATTACCTCCATCATACCTTTCATATTCACATAACCAATGCTTGTGGGGAGTCATATGAAAGGATGCACCTAAGCCAACCAACCATGTCTCATGATCTGCATGTGTTCTTGAATAAGTCAAGTACACATCCCTCTTTCTTTCTTGAAGGTCTTTTCTTTTGTAGAAGGGGCTTCTTCAGATCCCTTATTTTTCTCAACTTTTGATCTACATTGCTTCTTTTATTACCCTTCTTTCCCACATCTCCAACGTACCTTTACAAACTTTCCGGAAGATTTAGGTCTACCCTTAGAATTAGATCTCCCACTTGAGGACTTAGATCTATTTCTTTCGTGGGAGAATCCTCTTGCAAATAATGCATCTATTCTCTGTCTTTCCATGTTCTTCCATACCATCTCCTCCGACAACAAGGATGAAACCACTTCATCAAAACTCAAGGAAGTTGTATTACTACCTATGGCCACAACCAGATTATTCCACGAGTCTATTAAAGCACACAATAAACTGATAAACTTATCGTCATATGAAATTTTAATCTCAACTGATACTAACTAACTTACCACAATATTGAAGGCATTCAAATGCTCTGCCACTGAGTCTCCATCTCTCATCCTTAGTTTATACATATTCTTTCCCAGGAATAGTTTATTTACTAGGGATTTATACTGATACAACTTCCCCAACTTATCTATGACATCCCCCCAAAATAAATATTTTTATGTGCTGGAAATTTATTTCCATTTTTGGCAAATTCGAATCTGGAAATTTTTTTCCATTTATGGAAATTTTGAATTTCAAATTTAATAATTGTATTTAATTATTGTGACTGTTGGGCAGAGATATGTTTGGACCCAACTAACTATTTGACTATGACACTTGTATCACAATAGAATAATTATATTAACTGCAGGAGGACAAATGGAACAACCATGTTAAAATCAACTGACCATGACTCCATGAGTGGGGAACAAGTTGGAACTACCTCTGGGCTGATGATTACAAGTGTAAAATCAGAGATTTGGCCACTGGCAGCCCTTGAAAATAAGGGATTAAGAAAAGCTGCGAAAATCCCAAAGGAGGGAAAAGACCTAGGCAAAAATGGATAAATAACATATGCGAGGAGGCAGGACGCTGCCAAGTATGCTGGGAAAGGAGTTTTGAACTCTCTTACTGTTATGAGCACTGCGGATTGAGTGTGAGGCAAGAGAATTTTTGTTGAAACCAAATTGTCTTGCTGTTATGAGCACTGTTGAGTAAGTGTGAAGCAAGAGGATAACTGTTGGAATTGAAGGACATTGCCGAGGAAGAGTTTTCCAAGTTCGCCCTCATGGATTCATGGTCAGGCTAGGGGGTGAATCAGGTAAGTAGATTTGGCTGCCTTGTTCTATGGTTGGGAGGAACGTGGCTGTTCCCTTTGTCTTCCCGCAAATTGGTTCAGATATGTTAAATTTTCTCCTTCTTTGTTCTGAATGATTTTTCATCTGCTACAATGTGTTTGATTGGAACTGGAATGATTTCCATTCTCTGTCTAAATGAATTTATATCTGATGCAATGTATGTGTTAAATCGGAACCGAAACCTAAACACTGAACGAGAACCTATGGTAAATCTGAACTCGAGTGATCCCTTTCTGAACGAACAATAGAAAATTGGCCTTTTTATTCGTTATGATAGTTGAAAGGATTATGCATGGTTGAACTCTGGAAGAAATCCCCTCTAAATTAAATTCATTGTTAGTTTTCTTTCTGTATGTGTTTTCTGAGTAAAATCAATGCTGAAGATTGGTATATTTGGGAGTGGAGGTTATGCTGTAAGTTCCGAAATCCAACTATATGAATATTGCCGGGAACAAAATTACTAAGTTTGTAAACTCTATTTATCTTTCCTTTTCTTTTATGACCTTTCAGAGTTTATCGATTCAACCTGTGTGGGGTCCTTTTGTTCTTGCAAACTTCGAAAACCTGAAGTGCCCCCACAACCAATCAAATTTTGGGATTCGACGATTCCCGTGGTATGTTGTTCTTGCATCAAGCATTACCGAATGATGAAACCCGATATTGGATGGGCCCCTTACCTTTTTCGTAACTTCGCGATTCGACATTTGATGTCGTGTAATGTTTTGCATCAGGAGTTAGTAAACCCCAAAACCCAAAATTGTAGGGTCCACACCCTAATCGCTTTTCGCATTTCGGATTTTCTTTTTCATTTGTGTTTATGCGCCATGTGTTTGTAAATCCCAAAATCTCGAAGTAGTGGATCCCACATCTTGTTGCTTTCGGAATTCGGGGATTGTTGTATGCATTGTTTGGGTACTTGAAACCCCGAAACCCCGAAGCCCGAATTCCCAAAATCCCGAAATCCCAAAACCCAAAATCCTGAAGTAGTGGATCCCACATCTTGTTGCTTTCGGAATTCGGGGATTGTTGTATGTAGTGTTTGGGTACTTGAAACCTCGAAACCCCAAAGCCCGAATTCCTGAAATCCGAAATCCCGAAACCTGAAATCCTGAAGTGCGGGACCCACCTTCCATTTTTCCTCATTTTGGAGGTTTGTATATGTGGTTGTTTGGGCACTTGCACTCGCAAAATATTGAACTCCGAATTCCCGAAGTACTAATCACCTTTCAGGAGTTGCAGTCTGTTGATGATTGACTTTTTGTGCTCACGAAAAAATTGAACCCCGAAACCCGAAGTACTCGACATCTTGTCATAAATTCGGGAAATGTTGTGTGTTGATGACCGGCTCTTATTCTCGCGAAACCTCGAATACAGAAACCCTGAAATCCTAGCCCACAGTCATTCTGTATTTCGTATTTCGACAAAACAACAAGGTCCTTTGCTTTGTTCGGCACTTGTGGTCACCAAAACCCGATTGACCTCTGTTTTCTTCCCATAGCGGTAGGGACTTAGAAGAAACTTATTGTTATGGGAACAACTCTATTAATGTAATGAATGGACTGGTAAAAGAACGTTGGAGAATCCCCATCCCGGATAGGGGTATGGGAGTAACATACCAGATTACAAGTCGACTGTATTGCAGACATAGGGTAATATTGTTATGTAGGTTTTTGGTCATAAAAACCCCAAAGTTGCTTGTATTGTTAAGACTGTGGTAGTATTATAGGAACTAGCAGATAAGAGAGTAGTTATAAATTTCATGATCTTAATTAAACATTGAAGTGAGGAGTAGATACTCATCATATCGTCGATTAGAAAACTTAAGCTGAATGGTAAGGGCAGTTGATGACAATAAGGACTCTAATAAACCTTTAGACTCAAGTTTCCTAACAGAAATCTTACTTGCTTGAGATCTCGAGACTTTTCAAGGATAAATGTACAAATATATATATATTTTTTTATGGTGATTTTGAGGTACATTACATATGGTATCAGAGAAAAAGTTACAACATTGGGCCTGAACAGGGCCACATTAATTGCTTAGTATATATATTCTGATCTATGAGAAATCTAACAAATCTTGTGAATTGCAAACATAAATATTTTCTATTTTGTGTTGAATAATGGCAGCTCAAGAAGGTGCAGAAATCAGGATGGAAGAGAATTTGCAACAAGGACCTCTTGGAGATGCGAGACAGAACAGTGATGGAAGCTCACCCATGGAGGTGTTGGAAACAATGAGAAACCTTATAGTTGAACTACAGGTTTTCAAGGCCGACAATGAAAAATTAAAGAAGGTACAGCAGGAACAGTAAGAGATAAATGAAGTCTTGCTGCGTAGTATAGTAACCAAGAAAAACACAAAAGATGATAACCCTGAGGAAGAGGTCAGAAAAAGGGCCTCCAAGAATTCTGTTGCGAAAACAGAAAAAGGAGACAGTTCGTCTGAAGGGACACCTTCAGCTGAAGACAAAACCATACCAGACAGAAAAATAAAACAAACAAACCACCTTGAAGGAGAATTTAAATAGATTAAACTAGCTACTTTTGACGGAGAATCTAGGACAGGAGAAGAAGCTGAGGCATGGTTTTGGACATCAAGAAATACTTCCAAATCTACAACTATTCTAGCAACATGAAGCTCATAATGGCCATCTACAATCTAAAGGGGAAGGCCATCGTTTGGTAGCAGGACCTAAAACTGGCCAAGAGCCTAAAGGAGAAACAGTTGGAATGGTCTGACTTCAAGAAGTATTTTAAGAAACAATACCTTTCTGAGAGCTATTATGAAAGGAAGATAAAAGAATTTTATGAATTATGACTCAGACAAATGACGATGGATAACCTTATAAATAAATTTCTGGAACTACTAAGGTTCGTACCATACATCCGAGGGGATAAGGTAAAAATCCAACGATTCTTAAGTTGTTTACCACAGTCTTACAGGGACAGAATTGAGTTTGACAACCCCAAATCCTTGAGTGAGTCATTCAGGAAGGCACGAATGTGCTATGACCAGTATAAAGAGCGGGTAGAGTTTCCCAAGACTTGGAAGGATAAGAGAAAAGATGGAACACACTAGCGGAAGAACGGATACTAGCCAACTCCTTATCGAAATACAAAAAAAAAATTGCCAAGGAAGGATTTTCACTCCAATCACCCGAATACGCAAGGTAGTGGTAAACCTTTGAACCTTGGAACGAAAAGGTTTGGGGACAACGCCCATGAGCCATTAAAGTGTTGGGAGTGTGGAGAGCCTCATCTAAGGAGGAACTATCCACGTTTAATTGCAGCAAATAGAACTGTTGTTCACAATTTGCAGGAAGCCTCGCTAGTAGGTGACATTGGTAGAAGTTTGCATTGGATAAATGCAGCCATAGATGGTCGACAAGCTGACCACCAGTCCTCGGTGGTAGAGATTGAAAATAAAATCCATGACACTCGAATTTCTATTTTAATTGACGCTGGAGCTACGTTAAGTTATATTACTGTCGATGTAGTAGAGTCGAATAAACTTAAGAAACAAAAGAATGCAAAATCTTGGCTTGTACAACTAGCAATATGGATTAAAAGAAAAGTAGTTAACTTTATTTCTTATCTTGAGTTTAGTTTAGATGGTCAAAAGATAAGGACCAATATAAACATCCTACCACTACGGTCTTATGATATGCTTATTGGGATGGATTGGTTGGAACAACACAAAGCAGTACTAGATTGTTATACAAAGATACTTAGCTATAAAGATGATTTTGGCACTGTTAGAACAGCCCAAGGCATACCAAAACCTGTATCAGTCAGACAAGTTTCAGCGATGCAACTCAAGAAATGTATTAGAAAGGGATGCCAAATTTATGCCACCCAAGTAACGAATCTATTAGAAAAAGAAGATAAGCCCAAGTTAGAAGACTTTGTTGTCCTACGTGAATTTAGAGACATGTTTGGTGATGAAATGCCATAATTGCCTCCTAGGAGAGAGATAGATTTCTCAATAGACTTACTACTCGGATCAACCCCTATCTTAAAGGCACCCTACCAAATGAGTCTACCTGAACTGACATAATTAAAAATACAATTACAGGAATTGTTGGATAAAGAATATATCAGACCAAGTGTCTCGCCTTGGGGAGCACCAGTCCTCTTTGTGAAAAAGAAAGATGGTACTCTAAGACTGTGTATTGATTATAGGCAACTGAACAAAGTGATCATTAAGAAAAAATACCCCTTACCCTGGATAAATGGTTTGTTCGATCAAGTTGGAGGGTCCAAGATCTTCTAAAAATTGGATTTACAATCTGGATATCATCGAATTAGGATAAAAGACCAAGACATAAACAAAACATCTTTTCGAACAAGATACAGACACTACGAGTTTGTAGTCATACCTTTCAGACTCACTAATGCACCAGCCACATTTATGTGCTTAATGAAGAGCATTTTTAGCCACTACTTAGACAAGTTTGTAGTAGTATTTATCGATGATATTCTGGTCTACTCTAAAACGGAGGAGGAACATGATGAACACTTACGAATAGTTTTGCAAACACTAAAAAAACACAAACTATACGCAAAATTCGACAAATGTGATTTCTATAAAAAATAAATACAATATTTAGGACATGTCATTTCCTCAGAAGGTATTGTCGTAGACCCGGAAAAGATAAAAGCCATTATGGAATGGCTAGTGCCTAAAGATGTGGCAGATATCCGGTCATTCATGGGAATCACTGGATATTATCGCAGATTTATAGAAGGGTTCTCCAAGATAGCCTACCCTATCACATCACTACAAAAGAAAGGGACCAAGTTTAACTGGTCGCAAAAGTGTCAAGACAGTTTTAACAAGCTAATAGAATTATTGACATCGGCGCCCATCTTGATAAAGACTTCACAGTATGCATTGATGCAAGTAAAGAGGGGCTAGGCAGTGTTCTAACTCAGGAAGGGCATGTGATTTGTTATGAATCCCAGAAATTAAAGGAACACGAGAAAAATTATGTCACTCATGACTTAGAATTGGTAGCAGTAATACATGCCTTAAAAATGTCGCGACGCTATATCATGGGCAAAAAATTCTTACTATTGACAGATAATAGCAGAGTGAAATATCTGTTTAACCAACCAGACCTTAATGCGAGACAAGCAAGGTGGCTAGCCTTCTTGAGCGAATTTGACTTCGAAGTCAGACATATCAAGGGTAAGGAAAATAAAGTAGTATATGCTTTAAGAAACATAATCCATGGGTTATTTGAGATAAATATCAAAAGAAAAGAAAGTGATTTGGAACAAAGAATAAGAACGACAGGTGTTAATGACGAAAATTACACTAAGATGATGGAAGAATTGCAAAATAGTGTCACAAACTCAGATGAACCAGATATAAGTATCGACAAGGAGGGACTATTAAGATTTAAAAACAAAGTTTACGTACCAGATTCAGCAGAGCTAAAATTAACTATTTTAGATGAAGTGCATAAGAAACCATACTTTGGCCATCCAGGTTACCAGAAAATAATAACAACACTCAGAAAACTACTTTACTGGCCTAATATGAAGGGAGAAACAACATAGTCCTTGGCTAGGTGCCAATATTTCCAACAAGTTAAGGCTAAACACCAGTATCCAGTCGGCCTATTACAGCCATTACTAGTACCAGAATGGAAATGGGAGACCATCTCACTGGACTTTATCACAGGTTTGCCTAAAACTCAGAAACAAAATGATTCTATCATGGTGGTAATCGATAAACTCAGTAAGTCTGCACATTTTATTCCTGTAAAGTCTACTTTTAAAGCTATTAACATTGCTGAAATATTCATGATAGAAATTTTTAGACTGCATGGTATTCCTAAAATGGTGATTTCAAATAGAGACGTAAAATTCACATCCGCTTTTTGGAAGGAATTGTTTGCAGGGCTAAATACTAATTTGAATTTCAGCATGAGTTATCATCCACAAACGGATGGACAGACTGAAAGGACAAACCAAATCATAGAAGATATGCTCCGTATGTATGTAAGAACAAAACCGAACAAGTGGGAAGACTACCTACACTTGGTGGAATTTGCATATAACAATGGGTACCAAACTTCGGCTAAGTTGAGCCCTTTTGAAATATTGTACGACAAAAAGTGTACAACTCCAATTAGCTAGGATAACTCGGCTGATAGACTCATGGTTGGACTAGAGATGCTCCAAGAAATGGAGAACATGGTAAGAAAGGTACAACAGAACTTGAAAGAAGCATAGGACATAAATAAGAGCTATGCAGATCAGAAAAGAAGACACGTGGAATTTTGAGTGGGAGACCATGTTTACTTGAAGGTCAAAGCCCGAAAAAGCTCGCTAAATTTAGAAAACCATGCCAAGTTGGCACCCAGGTTTTGTGGGCCCTTCAAGATACTAACTCGAGTTGGACCCATAGCATATCAGCTTGCACTTCCAACTAATCTAAGAATTCATAATGTATTTCATGTTTCTTTGTTGAAAAAGTATATTCATGACCCTACTCATATGATTGAATGGAACTTGGTGCAGGTGGAACCCGAGGGCAAGTTCCAGGTGGAACCCCTGCGCATTCTGGACCGGAGAGAAATAACACTTCGGAACAGAGTCGTCGCTCAGGTAAAGGTGCAATGGAAGCACTTTAGTCTTGAGGAGGCCACTTGGGAATTGGAGGGAGATTTGCGGAAATCTCATCCAATCCTATTCCAGGAAAGGAACAAACACTGAAGACAGTGTTTTACTGAAGGGGGAAAGGATGTGACATCCCCCAAAAGTAAATATTTTTATGTGCTGGAAATTTATTTCCATTTTTGGCAAATTCGAATCTAGAAAATTTTTGCCATTTATGGAAATTATGAATTTCGAATTTAATAATTGTATTTAATTATTGTGACTGTTGGGAAGAGATCTGTTTGGACCCAACTAACTATTTGACTATGACACTTGTATCACAACAGAATAATTATATTAAATGCAGGAGGACAAATGGAACAACCATGTTAAAATCAACTGACCATGACTCCATGAGTGGGGAACAAGTTGGAACTGCCTCTGCGCTGATGATTACAAGTGGAAAATTAGAGATTTGGCCACTGGCAGCCCCTGAAAATTAGGGATTAAGAAAAGCTGTGAAAATCTCCAAAGGAGGGAAAAGACCTGGGCAAAAATAGATAAATAGCATATGCGAGGAGGCAGGACGCTGCCAAGTATGCTGGGAAAGGATTTCCGAACTCTCTTGCTGTTATGAGCACTGCAGATTGAGTGTGAGCCAAGAGGAGTTTTGTTGAAACCAAATGTTCTTGCTGTTATGAGCACTGTTGAGTAAGTGTGAAGCAAGAGGATAACTACTGGAATTGAAGGACATTGCCGAGGAGGAGTTTTCCAAGTTTTCCCTCATGGATTCATGGTCAGGCTATGGGGTGAATCAGGCAAGTAGATCTAGCTGCATTGTTCTACGGTTGGGAGGAATGTGGTTGTTCCCCTTGTCTTCCCGCAAATTGGTTCAGATATGTTAAATTTTCTCCTTCTTTGTTTTGAATTATTTTTCATTTGTTGCAATGTGCTTGATTGGAACTGGAATGATTTTCATTCTCTGTCTAAATGAATTTATATCTGATGCAATGTATGTGTTAAATCAGAACTGAAACCTAAACACTGACCGAGAACCTATGGTAAATCTGAACTCGAGTGATCCATTTCTGAACGAACGATAGAAAATTGGCCTTTTTATTCATTGTGATAGTTGAAAGGATTATGCATGGTTGAACTCTGGAAGAAATCCCCTCTAAATTAAATTAATTGTTAGTTTTCTTTCTATATGTGTTTTCTGAGTAAAATCAATGCTGAATATTGGTATATTTGGGAGTGGAGGTTATGCTGTAAGTTCTGAAATCTAACTGTATGAATATTGCCAGGAACAAAATTACTGAGTTTGTAAACTCTATTTATGTTTCCTTTCCTTTTCCAACCTTTTGGAGTTTATTGGTTCAACCTGTGTGGAGTCCTTTTGTTCTTGCAAACTCCAAAAACCTGAAGTGGCCACACAGCTGATCAAATTTCGGGATTCGGCGATTCCCGTGGTATGTTGTTCTTGCATCAAGCATTACCAAACGCCGAAACCCAATATTGGATGGGCCCCTTACCTTTTTCGTAAATTCGTGATTCGACATTTGATGTCGTGTAATGTTTTGCATCGAGATTTAGTAAACCCCAAAACCCAAAATTGTAGGGCCCACACCCTAATCGTTTTTCGCATTTCGGATTTTTTTTTT
>JASDQU010424539.1:0-10062 GCA_032191745.1 Picea mariana
TACTAAGAGTGCTAATACTGGATTGTGCTTCATTTTCAATCCACACACAAATTTTTTCAAATGTTTCAAATGCTTGAGAATTATCTTTTAACAAATAAAACCAACACATCTTTGAGTAGTCATCAATGAAAGTAATGATATATTTATTACCAAAAGAATATGGAACATGCATGGTGCCACACAAATAAGAGTGTATCAATTCTAGCTTTCTACATGCTCTCGAAGTGGAATCATGTAAAGTTTGCTTGTTGTGTTTCCCAAGGATACAAGATTCACATTGCTTCAAATTCCTTGGAATGTTATGCAAACCAAAAACATCATTTTTCTTTAGCATATAGAGACTATCATAGTTGATGTCCTAAATCTAGCATGCCACAAAATCTTGGAAGACAATGTACCTTCGTCATAGTGAGACAGATGTGCATAGTTCTATGCCCATGAAAATGTCCCTTTCAACTTAAAATTTTTGTCATCCTGTCATGACAACCATGTTGTTGGAAGACCTCCTTGTTTCAAATTTTCCATCAAACATGTAAATGGAATGGCCTTGTTGTCGAATGTGCACAAGAGATGACAAGTTCTTCTGCAACTTAGGAAGATAAATAACATCATGCAAAAGACAATATGGGAATCTAGGATATTTGAGCTTGATGGTGCCAATTCTTGTAGGTTTGAGACTAGATATACTTGAAAAGTACAATGCACACTATACATTGTCATTCATTTCTTCAAAAAATCTCTTTGGAATGTCACGTCACACGTAGCAAGTAGCATCAGTGTCAAGCAACTAGGCATCTCTCTAAAAATCAATTGAATCTTTGAACAAATCTTCATTTATGCCAATATTCTAGTGAGAGAAAACAAAATGAGTGGATTCAAGAGCGTTACCTTCGTCTTCCTTTTGTTCCTGATTTTCTTTCATCTTCTCCAATGGAATTCTACATGTATTTACTTCATGTCCATTTTTACCACAACAAACACAATAAAGATCAGACCTCAGACCTCTCACCTTGATTGTGCCTACCCCCCCTACTTTTGATCTTCTTTCCATGTCCTATCTTACTACCTTCTCCTCTAGAAGAATCACGTATTGATTCTTCCCTTTTTGAGCAAGGCACACAATCTCTTCAATGGGTTGAGTTGTCTTCTTCCCAAAATCCTTTTCACGTTTTGCAATTTACTCCACCAAAGAGTCAAAATCGAGGGACTTCAATTGTCCACTAGCTTGAAGTGATTCAAGATAATGAGAATATGTGGAGTAGAGGGCCTTGATGAAGGCCATGAGAGCAATGTCTCTCTTCACACTGGTAGCATCAACACCATGCATGGTGTCTTAATTTCAAAAGCTAAAGCCATGGGATCATTATCCTTCATTTCTAGGTTGAAGAGCTTCATCGACAATTGAATTAGCTACAATTGTGAATGTGAATCATAGAGATCTTTCAATTTCTTCAAAGCACTCCCAGAATCTTTGTTAGATCTGATATGGCGACTCACTTCTTCCATTATAGAGGTACCAATCAAGGCATAATATTTCTTGTCTTTATTCGTCCATATGGAAAACTCTTTATCTATTGTCAATTTGGTAGGTTTGGTATTGTGATCACAAATGTCATCCCAAATATCATTGAAGATTAGGGTGTGCTTGATCTAGATAGTTCTCTTTTCCACTGAGCACCACACCAACAATGGAAATAAGAGAATGCATTTTGGTCATCAATTGCTCTTTGCAATACAAGTTATGTCTAGCAAAACCTGTAAATAATCGCGACAAAGTGACCCTCATAGCAGTAAAACCAGTGAAATTTGTTGAGTAGAAACCAAACAATACTGAAATCATGCCACAATGAAGCTATACCAAACCAAAAACTAGCTACAAACGACTTAAATGGAATATTGAAGACATGCTATTTGTGCATATTGATAAAATGCAAAGAATGTTACATTGTAAGCTTGATCCTTATGTAAGAATGTTACATTGTAAGCTTTATCCTTATGGACATGCTCAAATATATAGATGCAAACGGTGTTGGTTAGCTGTTTTACTAAATGTTTTTTTAGTTGGAATCTGGCGATATAAATTTACACGAATCACTATTTTTTGTTGGTCAGAATTCATTTCTGAATGCAGAAATGGATTCAGCATGCCCAAAAACTCCTAGGGCATTCGGATTCTACAAAAATAATCACTTAAATCTACGAGTCCAACAATTTCTGGCCGAATTTCGAGTAAATATATCCTCTAACCTACGGCTATGCAAATTATTATCTTCAGGCAGAGAACATGATCTTGACTCTTATATACCTCGAATGGAGGGTCGAGATTTATTATCTTTAGGCAGAGATCATGAACTTGAATCCTATAGATCTCTATGCACAGAGGGACATGTTTTATTGTCTTTAGAATGACACTATGATGATAACGATCTGCTGTTTCTGCTGTACTACTGGTTGGAGAGAGCATTTTACACAGCGAACGCGTGGCTCATTGTTAATTCAACTTTGGTTTCCCTGAGTTTTATTTTAGGTCCCTAACAATGGTGAGGGGCGTTCTTCTCACCTAATTCCGGTGGCCTTTGTTGTGGGTATCGCGTTCGTTCTGATTCAGTGGTTTCTGGTGTCCAGCGTTGAGGTGGCGCCCGACTACTCTCACACCTCTAGAAATAACAGCAAGAATGGATACACTGAGTACTTGATCGAAGAAGAGAAGGTTAACAACCACAATGTTGTAAATAAATGTGCAGAAATCTTGAACGCCATCTCTGAAGGAGCAACTCGAATCAAGATGAATTAGAAATGAAAGCTTGAATTATCAATAACGACAATGTGAACGACCTGTTTTATGTTCTCGACCTCAAAGTCATAGATGGATTTGAGCAGAAATGGCAGGAGGTGTGCCTCTTCTACACGGTCAAGTGTAGCCCGGAACCAACGCTATTGCTGACAGGGCATGCTCGGCTCTGATACCTAAAATGTAGAAAACACAGAAAAAATGCAACGAGATTTGTTGCACTTGACACGGATTAGGTTTAGATTTCTGAGTGCTGCCACAAGAACCGTTCTGAACGTGAAATTAGGTTTAGGTTTTTGAGCGCTAGCATAAGAACCGTTCTGGTTTCTGAGCACTGGTCTCATTGTTTCAACAAATCAATCATGGAGTTATGTAAACATAACTTGGCTCTCATAACATTGGTGGGCCAGGTTTGAATGACTGCACTCATTAAAATTTTGTATTAAGTTAAATATGTACAAATAGCAAGGTAATTGTTAATGGCTTTTTTATTGAAATCTGGTTACATAAATCTACACTAAATCACTATTTTTTGTTGTTTAAAATCCATTTTTAAATGTAGAAATGGATTTAGCAAGTTGGAAAACCTCTGAAATATTTCAATTATACAAAAATAATCACTCAATTTACTGTCTAACAAATTCTTACAAGATTTCAAGCAAATATCCCCAAAAAATATAACAAAAAAAAATGATTATATTTGAAAATATTATTAAAACATACAACCTTGAATTTATGGAGAATCTTGCCATTAATAATTCAAGATTTGAAAAAGCCACATTATCCATAGAGAATCTTGCCATTTATGCCATTAATAATCAAAGATTTGAAAAAAACACGTGACATTTACATATATCAAGATTTGAAAAGGTGACCAAGAAACGTTGTACATTGAACAGGGATGGAATTTGACTAGTAAATTGCTCGTCATGAGACAATTTAGTCATGATCAATACATTTGATAAATTGTGATACCAGTTTGTATCAATACAGCTTGAGTGGGCCTAATGATTAAGAACATGTATTTCTTCTTAAGAGGTCACAGGTCCACAGGGGGGTAGGGTATGTCAAATAGATTATTATTATTATTATTATAAATGATCAATACATTTGATAAATTTATCTTGAAGTATCTTTCATAAAGAAAGGGGTGCGACATTCAATAAAATGAATGCTCATCATCAATGATTTGTGATACCTTAAATACTTGGATATGATTTTGTTAAAAATATTAATTTTTTTTAGAAAGCTGGGTTGATTGAATCTCGTGACCTTCTCCAAAATTAATATTTATAATAGTCAATGATTTGAGAGAATTTAAAAAAAAAAAAAAAAAACGACTTTAATACTCATTAGATATGATAAATAAATTTACATAGAGGTGTGATTGAACTTTACAATCTTGTATGAAATTAATCGAATTCAAATATTGGAAAGGGACTTAACCGACACCAATTCTTCACAGACAGTATTAACTTGGATGCTCACAATGTTGCTCGTTTCTGGCTTAGATCTCCTCCTGCACATGTTATTTGAGATCTCACACGTTCCAGATTTGCTACTCCTTCTCATGATGACGTTGTGTTGGCATCTTGATTCCTGCATGGATGACGTTGTGTTGGCATCTTGATTCCTGCATGGGTGTGACACCCGGTTGACATGCATTGAACTTAATTGACCCTTCATGGATTATGGAATAGGATGATGGGATAACTTCATGTTGATTTGAATTGACCCTTTTGGAATTGTGATAGTCAGGTTGGCTTGAGAGTTTACCAATTGGTTGTTTTCCTCACCAATGATGATAATAGGTTGAATTTGGACCTCTCTAGCTAGTTGTGCACCTTTGAGAAGGGCATAATTTTTTTCTTATTTTTGATTTTTGATAGTGTAACCTAAACTCCATGCATAACTTATTTTAATATTCCTTCTAGGATGAAGAATGATCCCTCTGGCATGGCATCAGCAAATTCATAAACTTTATCTTCTTTTAAAAATACTATCCAATTTTTTGTTGTTGTTGTTGTAAGATTTGGATTTTGTTCATGTTTTATTATTTTTTGTTATGTTTAGAGATATTTATTCTGTTGAAAGACATTAAATTTACAATCCAGTATGAAAGAGATGTTGTCATGTGGATAATGCTTACATTCTCATATGTTAATTTAAAAAAATATCTAATACTCATAACAAATAACAATAGTAATACTATATGCTAGTCCAAATATAGATACAAACATAAATACAAATATTTCTATATGTCATGTATAAGAGAGAGATTTGAAAATAAAAGAGATACCAGATTTAAATAAAAATGGAAATATTGAAAATATAGTATTTATATAGAAATATTATTACAATGCTCTCTCTCACACACACACTAATAACAACTATATTTTTACATATCTGTATTTTCATAAGTTTTGAGTGATTAGTTCTACTAAATTGAGTGAAATTATAACAAATCTAAATTCATTTTAAGTGATTAAAAAAATTATATCTCAAAGGATTTGATCTCTTTTAACACTTAATAGATTTAAAGTTAACACAAATCTATGTTAATCTTACTACTTCCACTTAACCATAAATAAATATAAATGATATATTGTTGAGTAGCAACATATTGATGTGTAGTTGTCATCATCATTTGATTTTCCACTCCTATACTTTCTAAATAATAATTATATTTTCATCAACATCCTATATTCATTATTTAATAATTTACATATTATCAACATCCTATATTCATTATTTAATAATTTACATATATCCAATCATATTCTCGTCAACGTCCTATATTCATTATTTAATAATTTACATATACCCAATCATATCTTCATCAACATCCTATATTCATTATTTAATAATTTAAATATATCCAATCATATCCTCATCAACATCCTATACTCATTATTTAATAATTTACATATATCCACACATTTTATATAAATCAATTATTCCTCTACCATTATAAACACACACATATACATATAAAAACACGCATATACATATATACAAACTATGTCTAAACCTCACCCAACACACACCACTTATACCACACTACACAATGAAAAAAAACATGGTTTTAAACAAAAATAAAAAATGCATATTATAAAATATATGTGAGAATCAATTTGTTCCCGTTATGATTTTGGTCAACCCTATAGCACACTTAAACGCCATATAGGGCATGATTCTCATTATTTGCAAACATAAATCAATTGCTGGATCTCTCTTTCATTGATTTATTTATTGATTATTACTAAAATTATCTAATTCATATTCCTTTGCACAGAGTTATACCTTTGATTTACCTTTGATTTTTCATTGATAGATGATAAAAAATTATGATCAACTTTTGGATATTGAAAAATTCAATTCCATATAATTTTTTATTAATTCTTATGATACCGAACATGTGTAAGTGAATACATAATGGGATAAGAATAATATAATTGTATCTATGGATAAGACATTGATCTTGAAGAGTAAAGGATGGGAATTATCCCTTTAAGTCGCTTTGTCCATCGATATAAACTATAGTATCCTTTTGGGTCCATTGCGTTAGGTAAACCATAAATGTCTTGTCTCCCCTACATGAGCTACAATCATTGTCTACTCATCCAAACATAAAACTTCACAAATATATAATGATGTAAAAAGAACTTCACAATAAAATTCCTTAAATACTCATTATATAATGACTGATGTTAATTTACTTCTCATGTAATGAAGAGATTTGTTGTGGCCTTAGTTGATGTGGCATTCGATGGTAAGGTTAGTTGAGCTTGATGTGGATTGGAACATAACTAAAAAAGAGACTCCACCCAAGCCAACATTGAGTTGGCCAAAGGATAGAAACATAGCATAGTCTTGAGGGTTTTGGTTTATCCATACTAAGGGCATTGTGGATTTGGGTTTACCAAGTAAGAAAATCTATTAAATCCATTATTGATTAGTAAAATCCCATGATCAAGAGTTAGGGTTAGGAGAGTGATTTGTATCCAAATGAGTGGTTAGGAGGATGATTGAACGATCCATTATCTTTCACTAATACAAAGTTTAAATTAGTTGGGTGAGAGATTGATGATAAAATATAGTCTTTTCATAGGTGCTTGTTTCTGAGACGCAACTTCCCCATTCGACTTCCCCTGATTGAGAAAGTAATTGATCAACAACCATATGGATTCTTGTAGAACTTAAAGCCATGCTTTTGTTGGATCCAATAATAGCTTTTAAAGGTTTCTCAACATAAAAAACTCGGCCTTTTACTTGATTTTAAGTTACCATAAGTTATTCAAATGACCCTCTACCAGTGGATTTGGATAGATCCATTTGTACCCAATGTCAGGGTCATACTTAATGAAGGAAGTTGAATTCACCCATCTACAATCCTATCACCAAGCTCACGATCCTTTTAGGCCTATCATGAGCATAAGATCATCATTAACTGAGATTTGAATTTTTTCCACTACAAATTTATCAATTTGGGAGAATATGAACTTCTTCTTCATATCAAGCCAGTGTAACCATGTTTAATTATGAGAATTGAACATGTCATTGGGAGAATGAATGTCATTCTTAAATGAATTCCTAGTTGAAAACCAAGTCATTTTGACCAAGGTTTTACCCTCATGCAAGATAAGAAGGGACCACCCAACATGATGACCATTAAAGAAGAGGCTCATTCTAAGAGAAAGTTCCTTCCAAGAGCGAAGGGTTTCACGTCCTGCCAGGTTTTCAAAATAATTTGAATAACAAAGGTACGAACAATTGGGTGACCAACAACCTTTAGAAAAGACCATACTACCCTTTTCTTCCCAGAGGAAGCTTCTGGCCAATGCAATGTTTCATAAATACTTTCCAAGCCTCCTCTCTTGTGATGGTGTGCTCTACCCATTTAGCTCAAAGGGATTGCATTTAAATCCTTGTTTTGATAATACAATGGCCTCCTAACTTCTTGAGGGTGCAATAGAGGTCCTAGTTAATTATATGGAATTTATGTTGGTCGTGGAGCCTGATTATCTTCCTGATTCAGAGGTCTTGTGTTTTTCAGTCGTGTTATACCCCATGAAGACTTTACACCCCAAAAGTATGTACACTCTTCCACGCGAGGGAGTGTAGAGGGGGGTTACCCCCTCTGCTGGGTCGGGGGGCTATCCCCCCAGCTAGGGGGTTCGGGGGCAGCGTCCCCCAATGGGGTTTTGGGGGCGAAGCCCCCAAAGGAAAAAATGACTTGTAAATGTGTATTGTAATTTTCATTGTAAATCTGGACCGTTCATTATAAGGTCGCAGATCTAACAGTAGAAATTATGTTAGGGTTTTTTCCCCTAGAAGGAAACCCTCTGTTATGAGGGAAATGTATTACAGCTATGCATTATGGCGAAAATGATTTTCTGAGATAGGAGATTGTGAGAGAAAGAAGAGAAAGTTACAACGGGTTTTGTTGTAGGTTGTATCCCTTCATTTGCTGGATAATAATAAAGGAAGGACCTGACAACTTCTTTTGTAGACGTAGCCCACACTGGGCGAACCACGTAAATCTGTGTCTCTATTGTATTGTGTATCTTCTGTGTTTTGTTTTCGCATTTGTTTTACTTTATTGCTCTGCGATCCTATTTTTCTAACAACTGGTATCAGAGAGAAAGGTAACTCACAGGAAAAGAGGGTTCCTGGTTCGAGTGGGAGCAATGTCGGAAGATGGAAAGTTTAGGGTCGAGAAATTTAACGGCCAAAACTACCAGTTATGGAAGATGCAGATGGAAGATTATTTATATTAGAAGGATCTATTCCTACCATTAGCCGGAGTAGAAAAGAAGCCGACGACCATGAAGGATGAAGAATGGGAGATTCTTGACAAAAATGCTCTAGGAACGATACGACTGAGCTTGGTAGCATCGGTGGATTTCAATATTTTGAAAGAAAAGACTACGAAGGATATGATGGACGTGTTGGCTAAACTGTATGAAAAACCCTCAATGTCCAATAATGTATTTCTAATGAAGAGATTATTTAATATGAAGATATCAGAAGGTGGGTCTATTGCAGATGATTTAAATGAATTTAATATGGTTACTAATCAACTAAGTTCTGTAAAAGTGGACTTTGATGATGAGGTTAGGGCTCTTCTAATCTTGTGCTCATTGCCAGAAAGATGGAACAACTTGGTCATGGCTGTAATTAACTCTGTCTCTGGATCAAATACTTTAAAATTTGTTGATGTTATCCTTAGTGAGGAAATGCGACGGAAAAACACAGGTGAGACATCAGGTAATGTGTTGAACATGGAGAACAGGGGAAGACAAAAGGATAGAGGAAAGGGCTCAGGGAACCGCGGGAATTCTAGGAAGGGTAGATCCAAATCCAGACTTGGAAAGATAGAGTGATGGAATTGTGGGAAGAAAGGACATTTGAAGAAAGACTGCAGAGCTCCAAAGAAACGAACAGATGGACAACAGGAGAGAAATCAGGAATTAAATGTAACAGGTGATGTGTTATGATATGATTTGATTCTTTCTATAGATAATATTTCTTAGTCTTGGGTAGTAGATTCGGGGGCTTCATTTCATGCCACACCCCATATGAAACATCATTTTCTATATTATGTTCAAGGTGATTTTGGTCAGGTTCATTTGGGTGATGATGCACCATGCAAAATTGTTGGAATGGGAAAGGTAAAAATAAAACAACGCAATAGAAACCAATGGTTGTTGAAAGAGGTAAGACATGTTCCAGATTTAAGGAAAAATCTAATTTCAACAGGGCAGTTGAAAAGTGAAGGTTGTATATCTATATTTACAGATAAGACATGGAAGGTCATCAAAGGATCATTGGTGATAACAAAAGGAGAGAAGGTAGGTACATTGTATTTATGTACTGGTAATACTGACTCTTCTATATATTTAGCCTCTACAGGAGTGGATGTTGCATTGTGGCATCATAGGCTGGGACACATGAGTGAGAAGGGAATGCAAATACTTCACAAAATAAATTTGTTGCCAAATCTTAAACAATTTGATTTGGAATTATGTGAGCATCGTGTTTATGGAAAACAAAAGAGAGTCAGATTTCTCAGAGTCGGAAAAGAAAAGAAGAATGAAAGGTTAGAGATTGTGCATATAGATGTATGGGGACCAACTCAGGTATCATCTCTTTGTGGCTCTCGTTATTATGTTACTTTTATTGATGATGCAACTATAAAAACTTGGGTTTATTGCATTCGACAAAAATCTGATGTTTTTGATACTTTTAAGAAATGGAAAGCTTTGGTT
>JASDQU010424541.1:0-10041 GCA_032191745.1 Picea mariana
ATATTCATATGTAATAAAGGTCAATATTAATAAGGCCTTTCAATAAAATAGATTAAGGTGGATGTAAGAAGACCTAATAAAAGCTTCCGCTTCTAGAAGGATCTTCCTCTAGATGCTTCTCTTGATAGACATAGTTAGTATAAATAAGGGTCGAGGGTATGAAAACCATAGCTTAGAGATTATTGTAACAGAGTGCTTCTCAAATGGAGGTTGCCCCCTCAAAGAGGCATGTGAACATTGCTTTCTGAATCAAAGTGTTATTTCTATTGTTGTTCTTGTATCATTTTTGTGTTATTGGAGAGATTATGCTAGTTATATTACTGTTATTCTGTCATTTCTAGAATTTTATTTATGTTTTGCATACTTTTTATATCTAGTATATTACAGAGAGTCATATCCCATAGTTATTGAGAGAATGGGGGTTGAGTAGAATCATCTTGGGGAAGAGTGCAAGTCAAGCAAGTAAGAGAAAGGGAGGAAATTTGTATGGGTAGGAGACTAGAATTATGCATTCATGTTTTTGGAGAGTGATATGAAAATAGAAGGCTGACTTGTTATGCTATGCAAGCACCCTCTACTTCATGAAAATAAAACTTTACAGGACCTTGCTTCATGTGTTAAAATATGCAAGATAAATTATGTGCCAAGTTTATGTATCTTCTTTTAAATGCTTATGTGTGAGATCTTTGTAAGATTAAATATGTTGTTTTCATAAATACAACAGCAAAAATAATTTGCAGCAAATAATAACCAGCAAACACTCACAACAAGAACAACATGATAAAGGAGTTCACCCCTTTCCGGGCTACATCTCCTTGAGCCTCCATCAATGGAATTGGCTCTCTGGGATTAATTTGTCAAAGATTATTTTACAAGATGCTTCTCATCTCCAATGGAAAAACAGACTGTACCATTGGGTTCAAAATACATAAAAACCCCAAAAATGACTAATAAAACTCTGAAAACGGATCATGGCTCATCCGGGCATGACCTCTTCTACATGTAGCCATAAGCTTCACTGAGCTTATATTTGGTAAAAACACCTGTAAAAGTCCTCAAAAGCCTTTGAAACCTGTCCCAATGTGTTCAGAGCATAACAATTAGCCAAAAATGACTATTCAGTCACAGAAAACAAACTTGGACTCACCAAAACATGACCTCAATCAATGAGGGCTTCAAGCTCCCTAGAGCTTCATGAAACTTCAATGGTTAAAAAACTAAAAAATAAGTTTTCAAATGGCTTTAAAAATAGTTCCAATGGATTCAGAACGTCCAAAAACCCCTAGTTGGGCTTTTACAGCACCTCATTCGGCCAAAAACTGAAGAAGATAGGCCTCTTGCCATTCTCTTCCTTTAAGCTTGTTGTCTCTGGTTCGCCAAAATGAACCTCTTGTATGTTCAATCCAGAACATGCTCCAAAATGCGTGCTTAAACCCAGCACCGAGCGCAACCACATAACGGTGCAAACTGTAGGACGGTTATGGGCACGCCAGCCCCTAACCGCCAAACTCGTGGGCACATGGGTCCATATGACCAGCGCAAATACAAAAAGGCTAAGTCCCAAAGCAAATGAACAAGTGACAAGTGGCGGTGTATGGTTAGCTATAATCGTTTGAGAACCAAACTCGCACGCGCTCCGTCCATTGTGGTCACATGCGATGTCACATATAACCAAGGGCTAAACATTTGAAAATCCAAACCCGCGCGTGCTTGGTGTATTAATCGGTAGACATATGGTTTTAAATGTATAAAACCACGGGCTTTTGCAATTTGTTTTAAACCGCACCCTCCGTATAAATATAATGGGTCACATGTGAAATGCAATACAACCGCGGGTCGGGGCTAAGCCTCGGCCCGACCCCCCGCCATATTACACATTCAAATGAATTCAAATAACAATAAACCCATACATATAATAAGATCCAACGTATGGCACGCCAGTTGGTCGGCCATTGCCAAAGTGCTTGGTCTATGGTGGAGGTCCAGGGTTTGAGTTCGGTGGACTCCATAAAATTTTGAACCAATAACCAATATAATGGTGCCACGTGGTAGCCCATGACTGGGCCACGTGGCACCACACCATTTGCCAAAAATGATGCCACATGTCGAAACATAATTCCTCCAACTATCAGCCAATCTGAAACTGCCATGCCAGCTTATGCCAACTCAGCTCTGCCACGTCACCTCTGCCACGTCAGCCTGTACGGACTGTACAGTCAGCGTCCCTTTTTTTACCTGTTTGACGATTCAAACAGATCGCGATATCTCTCGTTCCCAATGTCTGTTTGAGCCCAAACGAGTTGCATTGGGTTCGTAACGACGAGGGCTACACTCTCATTTGTTTTGAGGCAATTTTGAGAATGTTGATTTTTGAGCTAAAATTTGACCCCTAGTCCAGATTTTGATCAGAGAGAGAGTTGTTTTTACATGGAGTTTTCTAGCCAACAATGAAGTTCTGAGTGCTAAAGCTTGAAGGTAGTTTTTGCAGGCACATTTGGAAGTTGTTTGGAGCTAGACTTTTGTGGATAAAGAGGTTATGGGCCTGTGAGTGAATTTTTGTTTGAAATTCATCCAAGGAGGCACACATTTTGTTGTTGGGTGAATTCGTGTTGCAGTTGTATAATTATTGAGGTCCCAATAAGTAGAATTCATTTCCAACCTCTGTTGGAAGCCCTGGAGGGGAGTGGAAAGGCCTAAGGGGTTGTGAGCGGTGAAGGGGCATTCCATCCCTTGGGTTGTGCAGGTTGAAGGGAAGAGATTTGGTGGAATGGAATTAGTTGTGAGTTGATTGTTGAGAAGGGAACATTGGCTAGCCTCAGGGACCACCATCTCTTTTGCATTCATAGCCCCATCTCAAGGGTGTCTTGATGTTGAGAACTGGAACAAAAAGGCTATGGTTGGGAGGAACATTCATCCTTTGTAGCAAGTTGCACATTTTATAAGATAATTGTTGTTATTTGACGTGCTTATGCATGTATAATGCTAATATAGTTGTTGTGAAACTTACTTTGGATTATATTTGGTTATGATTGCTTTCTAGGAGCATAAAGATGCATTTAAATCCATGTTTGTGCAGTTGAATTTTGTTGTACATTATTAAGTTGTTGTTATGCATAGTTAAGCAATTGTATTTATGTTTTTAAGTAGCATAGATAGTTTCATGTGTATGGATGTCATGTTGTGGGTTATTTCTGCATTTAGAGTAAGTATCAGAAATTTTAATTGGTTCGTTTTAGCAGTGACATGACCCAATTGGGGGTTGGGTACATTAAAGAGTGGTAACAAAGATTTTGGTTCAACACTGGACTTGTATGGGCCAAGAACTAGT
Source organism: Picea mariana (assembly GCA_032191745.1). Classification (NCBI taxonomy): domain Eukaryota; kingdom Viridiplantae; phylum Streptophyta; class Pinopsida; order Pinales; family Pinaceae; genus Picea; species Picea mariana. Next base: position 3,329 of record JASDQU010424541.1, read on the forward strand.
GTGAATTTGGATAAATTCATTGTTATAGACTTTGGTTTGAGCGAATCCAGGAAAAACGGTGGAAAATCATAGTGAAAATCCCCAAATTCATGGGAAAAATCGAGATTTAGTTGCCTCGGAAATGTTTGAGATGTTTAATGGCGTCAATCAGCCAGATTTCAGAGTTAAATTTGACCTGCAAGGTCAAAAATTCACTTTTTAATGGAGGTCGATGGATCTAGGAGTGTTCAGCGAATCAATGGTCGAGATCATGCTTGATTATGAGATCAACGACCTAGATTCATTGTGATAAAATTTCAAAATTTCTAATGTTTCTAAGTTTGGAAAGGTTTTCATATCGACTACTAAGATTCAATTTTAGTGGTTGGGAAAAGGAGATAGATTGATGACCTAGATTCATCAGGGAATTTGGACAAAGTTTCTAAGTGTCAAAATTTGTCAATGCTTGATGATCGAGCATTGGCAGAGTTGAGCAAAGTATTGGAAAATCAATGGCTGAGATCATTTTGAGATAGAATATCAACGGCCCAGATTCATATAGGTTTTCATCAAAAACTTCTAAGTGTTGGAGTTCACCAATAGAAATCATCGATCATTGATGATTGGGGATCAACAAAACTAGCAAGATGTTTCATGTATTAGAAGGAAATCTTCGATCGTCGATGGTCAATGATCGGGCATCGACAAATTTAACGAGATGTTTTAGATTCATCCAAGCAAAATGGTTGATCTTCGATGACTAATGAGTAGACATCAATAGATTTTGCGGAGTGTTTTAAGTCTTCCAACAGAAGTGGTTGATCATCGATGAAGGAAAAGAGGATGATGACGTCATCATACATGTGTCTGTTGGACACAATGACCACACTAAGAGCGATGGGTGAATCAGTGTGAGGCTCTTTTTACAACTTCTTACAAAACTTTAGTTAGCCATCACCATTCAAAACATCATTACTCATTACTTCTATTCACACTTAGTTTCTTGCATGTAAACATATCTCGATGACATATATTAACAATAAATAACTATGTACCATCACAATAAAGAACACCATATATATGTACAAGTTTCTTTTGTATTACGAACTAAAATCCTTGGGGTATATCAACACCTACAGAAATGAGCACCAACTCAAAGAGAGCACCAACTCTCAATGAAAGACCCATCCTGTATATCTCAACACCAACTGACAAGAGGAATCCAATACTCAAGTACAAGACCCAGCTTGTAGACAGAAAACAATCTATCAAATTGTACCAACAGTCTATACCAAGACAAGTGCATCAACTATGCACAACACAACCTGTCACAACAACCTATCACCTTAACCTATCTCATCAATATCATCATCCAAATCTGATCTACTCACAAAGATCAATCATCAAGTCAAGTCACAACCATATGCACAATATCACCAGGTTAACCAACAATATACCTCTAGCAATACACCATACACTCCTTACACCAAATACCATAAACCCTTACATAAGACCATGTGGAAAAACCATACATTTAATCATGTAGAAATCATCAATACATATACCATACAATGCAACAATTGGAACAATTCCAATATGCAAATATGATGTGGTTACTGAACTGCCAACTTTCTACAGTTGTCAAATCTGCTGCCATGGTTTTGTTGTCGTGATTTTTCTACCACGATTTTTCTACCATGATTCTATTGTTGTGTTTTTGTTGTCACGATTTTACTACCGTGGTTTTGTATCTGTGATTTTTCTACTGTGATTTTTCTCTATCAATAATACCTACCCAAATAACCTTTCACAAATGGATATTCAATATGCTCAAAGATCATACACATAAGAGACCCTTGCTCTCTTATTTATACTTCTCCAAGTAGCTTCCTCTAGGGGTTATCTTCTAACCAACTTAACCAACTTCCTTCTTTTGGGGCTAACCCAATCTTAACCACTTTGTCCACTTACAACCACTTTATCCACAAATAGTAAACTCTCCACTTCTAGTTGCAACTAATTTATTTTTAATTTTTTTTTTGTTGCAACCACTTAACCCATGACTAACCACTTTGATTGGTCAACTTATTTTAGGAGCTTCTAGAATAATTTGACTTCTTTGACCTTCTAGGGGATTCTAGATAATACATGAGGGTTCTCCAACTTCACATTGCCATAACTCTCTAATCATGAGGAGTTATGTGACATTCCACATATCACCGAAAATGGCATGACACATACTATCCATATGGAATAGTTTCTCCCGCAAATTCATGGATCTTCATTACATTATTCCTCAATTAAACTTGGGTTCCCTAACCACACTGCTAGGCTACTCAACCACCTAACCATTTGGACTTCAAAAATCATCTTCCCGTGAGGGCTTTCACCATGAGACCACTTTGAGAACTTTATCCGATAGCGTCTTCCTGTGAGGAATTTCACCATAAGCGGACAACTTTGGAGTTTATCCATTTGGTTCTTCCTATCAACCATGACATGAAATAAATGAAACAAATCCACTTAATATCAACACATCATTATCACCCCACTTGACATCAACCCTTTGACAACAATTACATCAATGACCATATAACCAATAATCATTATATCAATGATACAAACACATCACTATGACAATACTTGACATCAATCCTTTGACATCAATGACAACATAGTACAATGGTGTCATGCCAAGTCAGCGTCCACATGTCATGCCATGTCAGCCAAGTTGATACCTTGGGGTGGCGTGTCATGCCACGTTAGCATCTATGTGTCATGCCACATCAACATAGTTGACATGTTAGAAAAGAGATGGTCAATGGTCAATGATCGATGATCGGGGAGATTTGGGAGTAGTTTTGGTTTTCCAAGAGAATTCTCTGATGACTTATGGTCGATGATCGGGCGTTGGGGAGATTCATTAGCAGTTTTGTCTTACCAAGAGAATTATATAATGGCTGATGATTGGGTGTCAAGGATATTCACGAGCAATTTTGGTTCGTGAAGAGAAACGACAGATGGCCAATAACTGATGATTGAGCATCAGGGAGATCGGTGGGAAAGTTTGGTTTACAATAAGAAATTGTCGATTTTCGATCGCTAATAGATATCATATAAATGGTATAGTTTTCCCCTGATTTGATATCGATGAGATGGATTGAAAAGGATTTTATAACAGTAAAACAATCAATTTTTTAAGAAAATTTTGGGTTTTTGAAGGTCATGAACTTGCAAGGCAATTTAAGGCACTAAACAACGTTTTTAGGCAATAAAAACCCATGAGAAAAGAGCTTACCAAGGTACACTATATCTATAAATATTAAATACAAGAAATTAGAGAGAAATTTCCAATGATCTTTTATGGGCACAAAACAAAGCTCGTATGAGAAAGTTATGACTAAAACAATTGAGGTAAAATTTCGGCGCCGAATTACTTCCAAAGAGAATAACTCCTTACTCAGAAGTTTGTTTGAGGCGCAAGAGAAGTATGCAGAAATATTATGATCCATAGAAGACAAATATGGATCCTTATTTGGGATCTGGGTATGTAAAAATGTGCAAGAAGAGAAATAAGACACTTGTAGCATACAAGGATAAATTGGGAAAACTAGTCAAAACTTATTTAGACCAAATTTAAGCTCGAAGCTTGGATTTGAACAAATGAATAGTATCTCAAAAGGTATTGAGGATAAGAAGACATATATCCACCTAGAAGTTTGATTTTGGCAATAAAATTCATCAAGAAGTGAAAAGATATTTATGTAGCAGTAAAAGAGTGGAAATTGAACCTTGTAAATGTTGTAACTTCTCGCTCAGAACTTAGAATGAGGCATGGGTATAGTCGTTGGAAATATGTATCGAAGAAGAATGAATTTAAGGAATCATATTTTGTAATAGTGCATTAATATTCTTCATAATTAAAATGAATAATTACCTGTAATATATTTAATAAATATTTTGCAATATGCTTAATTCTAATAGTAAGTATTGCATGCACATTCTTGCATAATTAAAAATACGGACCTTAGTTCCCATATGGGAAATAGAGATATGGATGATGCACAAGGATATTACAGTCATGAAGAATAAATCATATGTCTGCATGTCAACATGGGTAATTTTGAGACCGAGTCTAATGTAAGAAGAGACGAGAAGGAGCCTGCAACTATGAGAAGCATGCAAATAGAAGTACATATCTATAGGGTCGATAATGAGAGGGTAATGAAGGTGAAAGAAGAGATAATTCAAAGCCTAAATATTCTATAGAAACAAGTTAACAAGGATTCTGACACAAAGAAGGAATCCAGTGCAAGGAAAGTGGAAGCATCTAGATCTCATGATATGAGGGATGATCATGGAGGATCTAGACAGTCAAGGAGTGTTAGCAGGAGTTAGCATGACCATTCCCTAGGGAACTCGACCAGAAGAGATTATGCACATTCTAGGTCAAAAAGTATCCCAAGTATGCCTCATGTTAGGCATCAAAGAAGGAGGGATGGGTCAAATAGATTGCAAAGGGAGATGAGGAAAATTAAGCCACCATCATTTGATGGAGAGAACAAGAAAGGAGAAGATGAAAAAACATTGTTGGTGCATGCACGTGGATAGGTTCAAGACCCTGGGTTTGAGGTAATTATTCCAAAAAAACCATACAGATACCATCCCTTTCGGAATCACCTGCAAGCAAGCGTAGTCTCACTCGAGGTATCTTTATGGGGACTGCAAGAACCAATATTCTGTCGCGAGGAGGGAAAGAAGTGAGACACGCTATATCATACCTACAAGATCCTTTCACACACTGTATTATAGTTAAATCAACCTCATTACTTAATTCTTTATTCATCTCAGTCTATATTCTTATCAGTTAGTAGTTAAACATACAATTAATGTTACTACGCAGCACAACTTCTCCAATAAGGCAAGCAACTCATCAAGATGCAGATTCAGAAAACGCTTTTCCCTCTCCCTCAGGCACTCAACGCAATGGATAACATTTCTTCCTAAGGAGGGAGGATTTATCCAGGTGGATATCAGTGGCCACCCACCTATTCCAACTAGCTCAAAACAATGTTCTGGCAACTTACAATTTTTAGTAGTTTTTCAGTTCCTAAACTTCTGAGGCCATTTTGAGGGCCTAAATGAAGTTTTTTCAGGATAAAGTACCTCAATGATGGCCAAAAGCATTGATTGATCCCCCAAAATGAATATTATTGATGATACCTTTCCAACAAGCTATTGTGTGCCCCAAATGAAGATTGTATGCCAAAGTTACGCCCCCGGGAAGTTGATACACCAAATTACCCAAAACAGGGTCCACAAAACTATTGGTTTTTCATCTTCCGGGGTTAGGGTTTTGGATTTTATTTATGTTAAAAATGTCTTTAGAGCCTCATTGTAACAATCATCTTCTTGCAAATGTGAGTATTCATCATATCTCTTCTCAGAGATAAGTTGCCACCATTCTGGCGAGTCTTTAACTCTGTATTTCTACATTTTTGTACATTTCACTCATTAATAGAAATAATGTATTATTGTATCTTTGTGTTTATGGTTACATATCTAATATATTTATGTTATATTATTGGATATCCGAGAATTCTCTTTACTTTTCTTTATTATATCTCCTCTCATTTCATGCCGAAAATAATCTGGATCAGTGGTATCGGAGCAGGTTGCTCTTCATCGTTTTTTTTTTTGGTGCATGTCCCCGACAAGGTTCAAGTATAGCAAGTTGGGTCTCGAGCTTGTATCTCTTGAGGAAATTCTCTCTCACACTCCCAAGAAACCCTCCATGGCAGAAGAAAAGAAAAATGACAGAGAAAATGATTCTATTAAATTGTTGCTTGAGCAAGCTCTCACGCGACAAAGGGACGAAATGATGGAGAATTTTGCCCACATTATTCAACATCTGTCAATTAAAAAAACCGCGTATTCATCAAGCGACCACTTTGGAGGCACCTCTCCTTTCAAGTTACAAGTTAATTTGGATATTCCCATATTTGAAGGACACTGAAAAATGGTGCGATTTCCACAAAATCCCCTAGAACAACATAGATGAATGTCACTCAAAACAATCATTGGTGCCCGAGATCAAAGACAAGGAGTCGAACCTTGATTCAAAATCTGATTTAGAAAATACTAGTAGAAGACATATCATCAATGCAGACCCCACTTTTATTTTTGCGACCGCATCAATTCAACCAAAAGAACAAACATATCCTGATAGGGGGAGCGTCTTTTTCATTCACATATGTGGGTGAAGGGGACACCACTGCATTTTATTGTTGATAGCAGAAGCTAGAAGAATCTCATCTCAGGAAAGGTCCTCAAATAGTTGGGATTGTCGACAACACCATACCCGCAACCATACAACATCGGGTGGCTTCACTAGGGATGAGATCTTCGTGTCATCCGATAGTGTCGATTGTCATACATCATCCATCCCTTCAAGGATGAGGTATTGTTTGTTTTTTTCCAGCTAGATTTACATGATGTTCTCTTGGGCCAGTCATATATGTGTAAGGGCCATGATATTTATGAGTCTTGACCCCATAGTGTCATTGTTACTCTGGGGGGACATCTATATAGGATACCAAAGGTAGTTCCAACTACTGTTCCACCTCTTATCACACTAAATTGCCTTGGGTCTTTTAGTTTGTTTTTACCTTTTTTAAATCCTTAGATTTAAAATTTTTTAAAATAATTTTTTCATCCCTTTAAATTTATGTTTG
>JASDQU010424553.1:0-10058 GCA_032191745.1 Picea mariana
CAATAATTCCACAGTGGTTGATTTAAAGAAAATACGTATGACGTTTGAAGGAGATGGCCTTAGGGTCATCGCACCATTATATCTCGATGAAGGTCAGCGATACACTAATCCCATAAGAGAAGAATACCACACATATGAACTGGAAAACATATACAAATTAACAACCAGACAACAGGATTACATTAATCCTACGACAGATGGAAATTTGAGCTGGCGTAGTGACAATGCATGTTCATCAGATTCAGAAGAAGCATTGGAGAACTGGAAGAACAAAATGTACGAAGTATCTACAAGAAGATGTGCTAGATTAACCAGAGAAGTATGCTGGATTAGCACAACAATAAGCAAATTGCCCACCTTTGATGGTCTGAATCCTTTAGAAACCTTCTTGTCGGACTTTGAAGAAAGTGTACCAATGCAACAATGCTTGTTGGCAATGGATGAGGCCTTGAAAGCCACACCATCAAGTTGGTGGGGGACACATAAAAACAACATTACAGAATGGGTACAATGTCGTACTCTGATGGAAACATGATTCTCATCACAAGTAGATGGTTTTGAAGTTCGATACACAGGTCGAAGCTTCCCGAAAGACCATGTGCGAAGTTGCAAGGAAGCCTGGAGCAATATCCCTCAAGAGCAGTGGGTGCACAAATTCATAAACACGCTGGACACTATCCCTATCAAATGGTACCTTCAAGCAGATCTGTGCCTCATCTTTGCACATTGGGAAGGTATGACTCAGAACCTTGTCACTACCTTTTTATTTGAAATCCAATATCCTACAGTAGATCAAGCATTACAGATTGTAAGACAGAAAGTATTCGAGGAGGCACTTAGCCTCCCTTTGGAGTAAGAAGAGGATGAATGGATTGTGCCTCTCCAAAAACTACAAGGCTGTTACAACATCAATGTTGATGAAGACGATGATCGTAGGAAGGTGAATATCGTAGAAGCATAAGGCTAGAGAGATGTGAAAGGACTAGGAGTTGAGCTACCATTTATTGGACAACAGATCAAGATCAAGAAAATCAATATTGGAACAGAGCAAACACTGAATCTTGCAAATGTTGGAGATTATTGGGATGCTACCACTATTGACAAGATCACCAAGTTACTCCATGAATATCATGACTTGTTTCCGACCAAGTTCACTAATATGAATGGCATTAAAGGGCCTATGGGAGAAATGAGGATCCCTTTGAAACCAGATGCAAGACCAGTCAAATAGAGACCCTACAGATTGAACCCTAAATATAAGGAGAAAGTGAAGATTGAGCTCGACAGAATGATGGAAGCAGGGATTATAGAACCTGTCGAAGAATCATAATGGATTATCCCTATGGTGGTACAAGACAAGAAGACATGAGAGATCAGGATCTGCGTAGATCTTAGGAAGATGAATGATGCCTATTTTCATTTCCCCTTCCCTACGCCATTCACTGACGAAGTGTTAGATAATGTAGGAGGTCATGAAGTATATTCTCTTACATATGGATTTTCAAGATACTATCATATCCAGATTGCAAGGGAAGATCACCATAATACCACCTTTTCCACAGAATGGGGATCCTACCAATATACAATAATGTCATTTGGATTGAAGAATGCCCCAACCATATTTTCCAGGGTGGTGGTTGAAGCATTCAAGGAGTTTCTACACAAGTTTCTAGAAGCATACTTTAATGATTGGACTGTCTTTAGTTTATTGAAAAATTATATCGAATGTTTAAGGCTAATGTTGGACAAGTGCTGGCAGTGTCAGATTTCCTTACACCTGAATAAGTGCATTCTTTTTCACCATTTGGAATGCTATTAGGTCATATTGTATGCAAGTAGGGATTGCTGGTAGATCCATATAAAATTGCCATCATAGTTGATCTACCCCCTCCTACTTCAGTCAAACAACTGCTCACTACGTTGGGACACACATTATATTACATGAAGTTCATTAAAGGCTATGCCTAGATTACAACACCCATGGATAAGCTTTTGAAGAAAGATTGTCAATTTAACTAGACAGAAGAATGCCAACAGAGCTTCGACACACTGAAATGAAAAATGGTTACTGCGCCTATTCTAGTTTTCCCAGATTGGAGTAAGGAGTTTCACGTGCATGTCAATGCATCTTCTATTGAATTAGGAGTTGTGTTAGCACAACCAGGAATAAGAGACATCGACCACCCGTTAGACTTTGCTAGCATGAAGCTATAAAAAACTGAGATCAATTACACAACCATTGAAAGTGAAGGGTTAGCCATGGTGTATGAGTTGTAGAAGTTTTTCCACTACTTGTTGGGAGGACACTTTAAAATGTTTACTGATCACTCCATGCTAAAATATCTAGTCAACAAGCCAGTGTTGGGGGGAAGAATATGAAGATGGCTTCTGCTATTTTAGGAATATGATTTTGAGATCGTAGTTAAGCCAGGGAGAATGAACAAAGGTCCTGACCACTTATCAAGGTTGGAACATGGAGAAGAGCCTACTATTTTGGAGGATACACTATGCAATGCACATATGCTAGCAATTAGATATATTGATGACCACTTCACAGAGATAGTCCAGTTCCTATTAACATGAATGGCACCGAGTGAATATACAATCACCCAGAAGAAACAATTAGTAGTGCGTGCTACAGACTTTTCACTTATAGTGGGACAACTATACAAGATGGGACCTACTAAGATACTGAGGAGGTGTGTTATGGAGGCAAAAAGACCGTTGATTCTCACCGAAGCTCATGAAGGAATTGCAGGAGGACACTATGTAGGGAAAGCCACTGTGCAGAAGGTTCTTCGAGTTGGCCTTTGGTGGCCTACCTTACATAGAGACACTAAGGACTATTACAGAGCCTGTGATGTATGCCAAAGAGTTGGGAAGCCGTCCAAAAGAGATGAAATGTTGTTAGCACCACAACTGACCCTACAAGCATTTGAGAAATGGGCCATTGAATTCACGGTACCTATTAACCTACCAGGGAAGCACATAGGAGCAAGGTACATAATTACTATGACAAAGTACTTGACTAGATGGGATGATTGTTAAGGATTGTAGTGCCACTATAGCTGTGTGCTTCATATTTTATGACATCATAACCAGGTTAGGATGCCCAGAGATCCTTATGAGCGATCAAGGCACACATCTCATTAATAAAACAATTAAACCCTTGACTGGGGAATTTACAATCCACCATCAGAAGATCACCCCTTACCATCCACAAGAAAATGGGACAGTTGAAGCATTCAACAAGGTCTTGGAGAAAACGCTAACGAAGATTTCCAGTGTCAATAAAGATGACATGGATTTAAGAGTACCAACAATATTATGGGCCTATAGAACCACTTGCAAGAACCTAACAATGCAGACCCCCTTTAAATTGGTGTATGGTCTCGAAGCCATTGTCCCAATGGAATATTTGGTACCAAGCTTAATAATTGTTGCATTTACAGATATGGACGACACTTTCGTTGTTAGAGATAGGCTTTCACAGTTGGTCTAACTGGAAGAAGACCGATTCATTGCAGGATTTCACCAGCAGGTCCATAAAGAAAGAGAGAAGGCCTACCATGACAGACATATCAAGAAAAAGGTATTTAAGCAAGGTGATCTGGTACTGGTATATGATAGTAAGTTCATGAAGCATCTCAGGAAGTTCAGAACGCATTGGCTTGGGCCATACGAGGTCGCCTATGTTACATAAAGAGGAGTTGCACAGTTGAAGACTTTGAATGGAGAATGGAATGAAGGTTTGGTGAACGGGAGTCGATTGAAGCTATATTATGACAACCAACTACCTCACATCTCTCAGTAAAGGCATGAGGAAAAGGGTCTAGGTACCAGGTGTAGTTGAAACTGGGTACCAGACACAGAAAAGACAGTTTTCCTAAGGGAGGAATAGAGTTGGAAGCACAAGCTTCCCTACGCAGTATGAAGATGAAGAAAAGCAGATGGATAAGATCTGAAGTGCCTCAGGATGAGTCACACATGAGTGTTGGGGGTCTGTTGTCCCTTGGTTATGGAAGCAAGCGAAGATCAAGGAAGAAAAGGAAAAACATGAACAACACAGAAGACACAATGACTGTTACTGGGTCGAAGTGAATAAAAGAGTAGAAAAGACAAAATGAAGTAAAAGGAAGCAAGATAGTGGATGAGGAGATTGAGGATGACAAATATGCAAGGAACATGGATCGTGGACAAATAAACAAGCGAAAAAATCCACTATTGGATGCTTTGGAGCACCGCATGAGAAGGAAGGAAGGATAGGCCGACGAAGCCCTGAAAACATGGGTCAAGTTGACCTAGGGTTTTAGACACCTAGGTTTTAGACTAAAGGTGTCCAAGAACTATTGTAATGTATAAATAGAGGTCTAAAGGACCTAGGATGGGTTGGTGTTACGGTTTTTGTTGTTGTCTTTGTTATCGTGTGATCGAGTGAGGATTATTGTGTGAAAGAGAAGTGTTTAGTGTAGAGCCTTCTGGTATTGTAAGCTCTTCAGCTGGGTGCAAAGATCAACCCTGCAACTGGGTGCACAAGGATGGAATAGATAGAGAGAAGAACAAGGAATATTTGAAAGCTGAGAGCACAAAAAATAACTGTATGCTCATCTTAATATATTATAAATCACAGTTTTGTGGACGTAGCCCTAGAGAGAGGGTGAACCACATATATCTTTTGTTATGTGTGTGAATGGTGCTCTGTTCTTTTTCATTTGGTATATTGTTATTGCATTACTATGTTAGATTTGATAGATAGTTGTGTGGAGTAGATCTAAACTGGTAAATGATATATAATTTTTGCATTGATTTTGTTTTGGATCCACTTGATATCCTGCAACCCCCCCATAGCTACTTTGGGTGAGACTGCATCTGCTTCATAGGTGTTTCCGAAAGGGCCAATAGTTAGGGCTTGTTGGTGCGCTCTTGGAGATGAACCCTGGATCCCCCCCCTGTGCCAACATGATCCCAAAGGTAAACATAATTTTTTGTCCTACAGACTAGAATTTGAGTGCAAAAACAACACCACTGATTATGAAGCTCTAGTACAAGGGCTAAAGAAATCCATAGACTTAAATGTTAAAGAACTGAAGGTTTTCAAAGATTCTGAAATCATCGTTAGACAAGTAAGGAACACTATACATTGCAACTCTCCCCACCTGAGGAATTATCAACAGGAAGTGCATAGACTAATAGAACATTTTGAATCCTTCAACATAAAAAAAATCCCCAGAACAAAGAACACTCTTGTTGATTCTCTAGCCACTGCTGCCTCAAAGTTATCCCCTCTAGAAGACTATGAAGCCTCCTAATTCACCGTGGAGCTACTGTACAAATTGTCGGTGCCCAACAATATTTCCAATTGGAATGTCTTTGAAGGAGATGAACATATCATAAACTTTTTAACCAATCAAGATAATTTTAAAGATTTGGCTATTGATGATGAATCATTTCAAGAGAAATTAGTAGACCCCGACCCTCATGTACAAAAACCTGAAATAGATCAATCGTATGACAAACCAAGGTCTCACATGATACCGAAGGGAGTAGCCAATTTAGAAAACCTTTTTTACTTAAGGGAAAGATTCAAAGGGTCAACGAACACAAAGACGTGGAGTTCATGTCCCATGTACGAGACTATAAATCTAGGAACCCCATAAAACTCTAAGAATATAAATCCCAACAAGATAGTATCTAAAGAAGAAAGGAAGGCTTATCTCAAACTTTTCAGACAATATCAAGATGTTTTTGCAGGGTCCTATCGAGATATGAAAACTTATGATACTCGTATCATTCAACACACAATCTCGTTAAAGCCCGTAGTGAAACCCTTCCAACAAAATCTCTGGAAGTATCACCCATCCCTGGAGCCTCTCATGTGTCAGGAGTTAAATAAATTACTAGATGCTAAGATTATCTTCTAGGTTAGACACTCTGCATGGGTAGAAAATTTGGTTCCAATGAGGAAAAATTTTGGGGAGATCTGCCTATGTGTAGATTTCAGAAACCTCAACAGAGCTTCATAAAAGGACAACTACCCAGTCCCACCGATGGAGAAACTCTTGTAGACCGTGTCTGGTTCCAAGATTTTCTCCATGCTAGATAGTTTTTCAGGTTACAACCAAGTTCTAGTTTCAGAGGAAGACCGTTTGAAAACTACCTTCCGAACCAAGTGGGGAACCTTTTCTTATAAACACATGCCCTTTGGGTTAATCAATGTAGGGGCAACCTTCCAAAGGGCCATGGAAGTAATGTTTCAGGGACTAATCAACAAATGTGTAGTAGTTGTTGGTATAGGGGTAGACCCAGGGTTCAAAACTTCAGTAACACACCAACAAAACCCTAACTACCGACCCTTTCAACAACACTTGCAAAGTAGATGAAGTCTCACCCGAGGTAGAGGTAGGGGGGTTGCAGGAATCAGATGTCTGCAACCTAGCTGGGACACATATCTGTGATTACAATAACTTAACAGAGCACTTAGCCATTAACATTCATTAGCATTTAACCCTTATTTACAACGTAGATTCAAATCCTAATTACAGAACAATGCAATATCCCAAAATATATAATACATCCAACACGTAGCATATAGAAATAGATCAGATCTAGCATTCATTCACATTACTAAGCACTAAGCTATAATATCAGATGCATATAACATATATCATTGTACTAAGAATACATCACATCAATAAAACAACTATAATGCACAAAGCAACCACAACATAGGATATACATGATTCACCCCAGTGTGGGGCTACGTCCACCAACTCTTCTCTTTCTTTATTGTCTTCTCTCAATCTTCTACAAGCATAGAGCCACATGAAACTACTTTGCATAGGACAAGATATCTATGTGCACCTCGCTAGATTCTCCTTCCCTGAGCTAGGTTTTAGCACAAATCCTTCTTACAATTTGCACACAAGCTTCTTATAATCACTCGCACTTAGCTCTGCAAGTTCTTAACACATAGTAAGCACAAAGACTTTGCAATCACATAGGTAAAACTATATCACTTAGCATATTGGCCCTTTCCTACATCACCTAGATATCTATTTATACATTACAAAATGGCCCTAAACATGGGTGAACCCATGGGCCGACATCCCATACCCGTTACATAAACCCTAAACCCAAAAATGCCCCAATAAGGGGTTGAGATCCTGCGATCTCCACTTCTCCTTGTGCTCCGCCTTTGACCAACCTGTTGAAGTCCCAAAATCGGTCAAACATGACCCAAGTTCTCCAAAACTTGGTCAAGGGACAACAATAGTTTATTTGGACAACGTGACTATGTATTCAAAGAACAAAGAAGTTCACATCCAACACTTAACCCATATTTTTGAAAGGTGTAAGAAATAAGGTGTTAGTATCCATATATTAAATTTTCTCCTTGTTACATGAATGGGGTTATTCCTGTAGCACCGAGAAGTGTTGTTCCTGAGCACCGGTATTGCATATGCCATAAATAGTGCTGAGCTTTTAACTTGCATCATTGGAGAGAGAAAAAGTTATTGGCCAAGAGCCAATCTCTAGCACCTGCAATCAACACAGAAATGAGTTTGTGCACCATCAGGGATATTTTTACCGTGATCTTAAACCAGAAAATCTACTGGTGACTAAAGATGTTATTAAAATTGTTGATCTTGGTCTTGCTCGTGAGGTTTGCTCAACACCCCCATATACAAAATATGTCTCAACAAGGTGGTACCGTTCTCCTGAAGTACTGCTTCAATCACCATATTATAATAGTGACACTGATATGTGGGTGATGGGAGACATAATGTAAGAACTCTTCACCTTGCAATCCCTGTTTCCTAGTTCTAGCAAAGTAGATGAGATTTAAGAGATCTGTAGTGCCATTGGCACTCTTGATCATCAAGTATGGACTGAAGGGCTGCTACTTGCAGCATCTATGAATTACCAGCATAATACCATTGATCCATATGCCTTTATGAATGAGCGATGTCCATCTTTACCTCCTGGCTATAACAGGCCTCCACGTCGCAGGGTTTTGTTGGCAGAGCTTTTATCTTGTTCTAATTTCACATACATGATGAGGATATAAAAAAATCTAGGGCATCTCAGATGCCACATCATTACAGTAAGAGGAGAACCCCAATTATTTGATGATGGTAGAGGTCCAGATTCCCCTGCGAATAGTCTAAAAACAATACCATTGGAGGTTCCGAATTCACCAAGGTCAAGGTTAAAATCGTTCAGCGGATTAATCATGAAGGAGAAGTTAATAAGGCGCACATAATTCATTAGTTATTTCTACCAAGATAGTCAGCTCAAATGTTTATTTGTTTGTGAAATCACCACCTATTACAACAAACACACATAGAATGCTCAAGCTCGAGTCCAATTGATAAGTATTGAGAAAGCAAACGTTACAGGAAAGTGCCCAAATGCCAGGTATTAACCTTGATGGAATATATTACTGAGATCACCCAAGTGCCTGATCAGTTGTCAAAGTGAGCCACAAAATTCCATGATCACCAGTTATGGAAAAGCACAAGTCTGTAGTTTGAAATTACCAACAACGTTTTGACATCAATGAACATCGACCCATCCTGGGCGCTTTGAAATTTTCTTCCGTATAGCACAGATCTTCAGGAAAGCTTCTAATCTAGGCAAATAATCAATCTAATCAGTTTCAGATTCATTTTTCCATCAAGTCTTCTAACAATTGAATGATTCGAGATTGAAGGTATTAGTTCCAAATTTGAAGGAAGGAGATCAATTGGATTCAGGATTTCCAGATGATACTTGGCAGCAGTAAAAGGGTGATTTCCAATCCAAGAATATCATCTTATAATCTCGGATCTTCCTCAAATTGGTCAAAGATATTTTAGATTGTGAGTTTTTGGGCCACAAAGCTTGTAACCCCAACACAATCAAATTCTTTATTGGCAATCATTCGACCCATTGAATGAACAAGTGGCAGAGTATCAATTAAAGGTAGTTAATTTCAAAATTTAAAGGAAGATTGGCTCTAGATTTTTGGGCATAAAGTCAGCAGTCAATTGGAGAAAATCCATATTCGATTTCATCTTCTTTATGATTTGGATTGTTTTTCATTCCTAAAGATATGTAATAGCTAGGATATTATAAATTGAATGAGGATGTAATAGAATGTGGGGAAGATACCCGAGAGGGTAAGGCCTGAGAAGAATTTGATTAATCAGCCTGTGTCTGAGTTATTGTAATCCTGAGGGCATTGTATTTCTATGATCACTTCTGACAATGGAGATCTATGAAATTTGTTTTTATCAGATCGTGATTTCTCTCGTCTAAACACTGTTTTTCCATCTTCCTTGTTTTATATTCAATTTTTCTTTCTTACTTGAAAGAATTGCAAACATTGAGAATCAATGGTTGTTCATGGATGATAGATTCCCAAGCAGTAAATATTTTTCCGTGACTACCTATTATCCATGTGTTTTGTTTCAAGTACCGTTGCACCCGTTTGACAAAGAGAATATTGGTTTAATGAGGTGTTCTCCTTTCAGTTTATTCCCTATTCTTCTACCCATTTACATATAAATGTCTTATCTAATATAGAATTTGATTTCCTTCGATCAACAAGGTATTTACCTGACTCCATGCCCAATGGTGTTTTTGTTGATTTGCATTTAGCCTATTTCTCTTATTCTTTCTCCTTCTATCTACCTGATCCACCTTCTTTCTAAACCAAAAACACATCCTTATTTATAAAATCATTGCAATAACTGAAGATGTGCTAGGCTTGACCCTATAGTAGTCTAGGGGCAACTTCTACCACTAACATAAGGTATATCCTTAAACCCTAAGAAAACTATATTTGGTGTCGAGGAAGGTAAACTACTAGGTCATATTATATCTCAAGCAAGAATTCGCATAGACCCGGAATTAATTAAGGCTATAGCTCAGCTTCCATTACCCCACAACAAAAATTCTATGAAATCCTTCTTTGGGAAAATCAATTTTGTTAGGAAGTGTTGGATTACTGAGAGGGGGGGTGAATCAGTAATAGCATAATTATAATCCTTTTTCTTCAAATGTTATATCAATGT
>JASDQU010424554.1:0-10131 GCA_032191745.1 Picea mariana
TGTTAAATAATAGGCCACATAGGATAAAGTCAGGAATTAGTTGCACTTTTGTACTCACTCCAGTGTCATTTTGCATTTGTCTTTGAAAATGTGTATTGATTTATGTTGGAGATATTTACCATGTGTGTGTACTTTAGGTAGCTAGAAAAGACACCAATCATGTTGATGTCTGAAGCATATCTTCAAACTAACATACAAAATGACACAAAATTGGAAATTCAAACAATACCTTTTTCTTTTAAATATTCTAAAAAAATCCATATTTGAGTCACTGATATGTGCAGAGTTAGACAAAAATTCATATGTGCACACACCAGAATGGAAGAATGCAAGTATAAAGGATATTGGTTATACATGTTGCACACTTTATAGTTCATTGAACATATACATAGATATGATATTGTTTGCTAGAGAGTGATTATCTTTGATTGAGTCTCCTATGAGATGTGCACATATAAAATACAAAGTTAGGTGATTGATCATATTTAACCAAGTCACCTACAAAATATTTAAATTTTACAATGAGGTACAAAATATATATACAAAAGGACGAAATACAAATATAATATATATTTGGACTATGTCCACTAGACTAAGTCTCATCATTTCCACTCTATTGAGAGAAAATTGTCCCCAATATCTATTGTAGATGAGGAAATTGTTGCTCAAACATTGACTAGAACAACCACTTGGTTTGGTACCTAAGGTATCCCTGCGGGAAACCAAGTGGTGATTTTATGTTGTCTAGTAGATCCGATGTGGACATAAAGTAGATTATCTTCGAGAAATATATGTTTCAGGATTAATCTGTAAGTGTGGACACAAACTGATCTCCCTAGATCCACCTGGATCTAGAACAAAACAGGACAGAATGATACTCTTTCCCTAGATTTTAACTATTGAATGAACTAGGAGGAAAGAATCATGAACATACCATATGATCGCTTCCTTGGGTCTTTGTTGTACCAATTTTTCTCCAATGCTCTTGCACAGTCCCGACCAAGATAGCTAAAACCAATCGAAGTGAAAACAACTCAATATATTCAACAGTTAATCTATACATATGATCAAGGAGTTATGTAATAAAGTGCAATCAACTTTATGGGAAAAGGACACATTACTGTATTATATTGATAGAAAGAAAAACTTACAACCCGAGCCTTGATGTTGCAAGCCTCCTTTTGATGGCTCCTAGCACTGACACACACACTTG
Source organism: Picea mariana (assembly GCA_032191745.1). Lineage (NCBI taxonomy): Eukaryota > Viridiplantae > Streptophyta > Pinopsida > Pinales > Pinaceae > Picea > Picea mariana. The sequence goes on from JASDQU010424554.1 coordinate 1,214, forward strand.
CTCATACATGAAGAAAATCAACCACTTTTGATAACCTTGCTGGTGTCTCTAGTTGTTGTAGCATCAATCCTTCATACAATCTTCCACTGATTCTCCAATCAATCTCTTGCTAGTTTGCTTCCAACCTTTTCCATGAGCATTCTCCTCAATATATAGGAGAATATAGATTAGTTACTTGGATAGGAAATGATCCCAAGATATCAGGAAAGCCAGTACTTAGATAACCATTCGCAAGCCAACTCATCCTTCTAGAAGATTCCCTTCTAGAAGGTTCAAGATTTTATCTTTTTCCTTCCTTTAGAAGATGTTCACACCCTGATAGTTAGGTAAAGTGCGAACCCCTCGTAGCCCATCTTAATGAAGCCTGCGAGAATCATGCATTCTCGCAGGAAAATATATAGGTAGCCTGCGAACCTCCCTTAAAAATATGAATTCTGGAAGCAGACAAAGGTAACTTTTCTCAGGAAAGTGTTCTGGTGAAGAGATTGATTTTTCCATTATCATTACATCATCATGAAGACCAAAATTGTGGATAACAGAAAGACCCCCAAAGTCTGAGATTGGAACCTGTGACAGTCGATAGACTTTGTAAGCTGCATGTGTGTGTCAAGAACCAAGAGCACATCTAATCGGAAACCTGCAAACATCCAAGCATCAGCAGAATATCATGCATACCAATTTCTGAGGTAGGTATTCCCATACTCAGATCACAGACTGATGACATCATAAACAAAGGTCATGGCCACCAATCATACATTGTGGATCCATGCCGTCACAATATAGCATAGCCACCTGAATACACTGTGGATCTATGCGACAAAGTTTTAAATCAAGACAACATAGCCACGAAAAATACATAGTGGATCTATGTGTCGCAAATTACACATACTCCATCGCAACCTGGATCACAAAGATAATATCCAGGGTCTTCAATCTCGTCGCCCAAAGTATGAATCTAACCATGTGATTACATGTGTCAAAGTCGAACATGGTAGAAACCACTTGATTACCGGTCATTGATGTAACTGTTAACAAGTGCGAGGGAAATCACCATTGATGTCAATGAATCCCAAGGTACTATAGTACAATCCATCGACTATGAATAAATGAGTTGATGTCAAACATCCGACGGAATCTTTTGATCAGGGGTCAATGATGTAAACCCACTGTCGAAAGCGAGGAAACTTGCCATTGAGGCATGCAAGCTCCAAGGTACTGAATAATTTTCTAAGTCTTGATTCCAGACAATGTGCTAAAGTCGACGGAACAAAACTCGTTGCAGGAGGGCCTTGATGTATCCCCCATCAATGACATGAAATGAGTAACTAAGTTTGAAAGTGAAACAGAGTATGTGGCAATTGGACTTTAGACACAGGGAAGGCCGACATAGAGAGAATGGATAACTGCAGATGGCCGACTCAATATAGGTTTCAGACGGAATTCTCTTGAACATATGAATGACATGACCAATGATTTGGAAACATTGAATCAAAGACGACACATGGAATGACCTTGTTATTAAATCGAATGAGAGACAAATGGATTTCCCAAACCGGCTTCAAATGATGAATAGGGGGTGTCATGTTCAAGAGAGACACTTACTGCCAATCAATACAAAGATGAAACATATCCCTTTCCCAAATTTTCCCCCACCATTTCTGGCAAGTACCTCTTTATTTTTACGCAAGCTTGAAGAGGATCACATATGCTTTTTGATATAAACTCATCCTTCGGACGAGTCCCTCAGAGTATTTTTAACGAACCCTAGGAAGGAGTGGTTCGGTCCCATCAAGGATCTGTCAATGTTTGTTTAACGAGTCCAAAGATAGTAAACTCGAAGGTTTTTCAAGATTATAGAGTTTGGAAAAACACTTAAAAGAGAACTCTCTTAGTTCCTTTTTCGTACAGTAGTCCAACGAGACCGAAAAAGGGTTAAACTATCGCTTGAAAGACGCGTACTTCAAATACTTTAGTGAGCGTGAAAATAGCAAGGTCGCTCGGCGATCTTTTCATGTTTAGAGAGTCTGAAAAGAGCTTAAAGAAAACTCTAGGGGGGTTCCTTTTTCGTATAACCACAGCGAGCCCGAAAAAGTGATAAAACAACGCTCGATCACATTCTTATGTTTTTCACAAGCACAAGAACGAACAAAAGGTGCTCGAGGTTTTATGTAAAAACCATAACAAACAATCATAATCACACCACACCAGGGAAAAATTCTATCCATAATCATCCATGGTTCACACCTGCAAGTCATTTCACTCATTTTCACATTAGTGATTAGGTTTAAATAATAAATAAACATAAAAAACCCACATTTGATATAGTAAAAAGTAATTAAAATGAGTAAATAACTAAATTTACCATATCACTTCACACTTTTACCATTGAGTTCCAAAAACCCTCATTTTACCCTCTGCATTCGGTGTCAATTTCCGGGAGCTACGAGTAATCATTTGACGAGCCGTCAGCAGCATCTTGGTAAGTTCTTCATTCCTGATCTTTTCATGGTTTAAAAATTTGATTTCATTGGTTAAAAGTTCTGTTTTAGGTTAGTTTTTTGAACCCTTTTTGCATGGAGACATTCTCGCAGGTGGCCCATACGGGACCTGCGAGAATGAATCGTTCTCGCAGGTGGGCCTTAAGCTGCCTGTGAGAAGTTCACACTGTGCATAGTATGGCACCTGTGAGCAATGCATAACTCAAAAATTTTTGAAACGTTTAGCCAATAGAAAAAATTAATTTCATGAACAAGATCATTAATCATCTTCATATGTTTCTTATGCAGGTTAATAGCCACAATCATGGTGCTTGAGTGGCGAGAACGAGAACATGAGGAGGATAACGCAAATGTCGAAAACCATCCTCCCACCATAGTTGCACTAAGATACTGCGGTCTCTTAAAATACTTCTGTATCCCGAGCATGAGAGCCCAAGTTCGATTACTAGAGTATCTAGTCCGAATGTGGGATCCAGACCAGCAAGTTTTCATTGTGGGAGCTCATACATTAACTATTGACATCGAGGACACATATTTCTTGACCGGATTATCCAGGCATGGGTCCTATGTCAGTCTGACCGGCAGGAGAGCAAGCAGGTTAAAAATGAGTGAATATTGCAACCAATACTGCGTACCTGAGGCCGAAAGAAAGAAAGGGAAAGTGGCAATATAGGGAGTAACTAACTTGACTCTCCTCACTATTCTCTTCACGATTGCTCGGATGGCTAGAAGTACCGCTCCCCATATGGCATTGCAGAGCTATTTCCAGTATGCCATCGAGTGTACTGAACCCCGGGTATTTAACTGGGCTGATGCAGTATTGCGCAATATCAAAAAAAAACTGACTAAGTGCAGGCGTGGAGATCTAAAACAATTTGGATATGGATCTTTATTAGTGTCTTTCTTCCTCGAGAGAGTCCCTGTCCTTAGACTACAGGCTGAGTGGCACTTTCCGGGTCCTAGGGATCCGAGAATGTTATGGTGGTGTCAGCTCATGGCCCGACATGTGGCAGGACTAATCGTCAAATATGATGATATTTTCTTTGACTGGTTGCAGAACCAGATGTTGATGGTCGATGACTACTCATATGCTGGGTTGGATTTCTGAGGAGATCTAGATCTAGCACTACCTAAGGACGCTCAATGGGAAGACCTCAGTAAGAAATACACAATTTTTTGTTTTTAAATGTTTTTGAATTTTTATCATATTTAAATTTTTTTGTTTTGTAGATTTATCCGAAGACTAACACAAAATGTTTGTTGATAACACAGACGTTGGACCATATAGACCTGCTGGCACTTCTCCTATCCAGCGACGAGGAGAAGCAGCAGCAGTATTACCTCAGTATGCCGAAGATTACCAGATCGTGGAACAGAACTTAGAAGGCCTGACAGCAGATATTCCAGATATGACTCTGGAAGAGGTTCCACGACGCAATCAACGTCACACTGTAGGAGTTTCAGCAACCATGGCTCGACTGCTCCGCAGGGTAGCTAGGGCAGTAGTGTGTTACCGTGAACATCATCTGTGGCGTCACTATGTAGAAGCTAGAAGCTTCAATTTTTGATATTTTGGTCTTCGGACAAACATTTTGTAAAAACAAACTCTTTTGATCGTTATATATATACAAACGGATTCTACCGGTTTACTTTACATTGTGTGAATTGTAATGTGTTTGATTTATAAATTATTTAAATGTCTGTCCAATACATAATTAGCTAAAGCATCTGTTAATGTATTAAGACATCTAGGAATATGTTGATATTCAATGTGATCAAAATATCGTTCCAGGAGACGAATCCGAAAATATATCCTTAATAAAGTAGGACTTCGAATAGAATAGACATTACTTAGCTATAGTACTATAAGCTGCGAGTCAAGTCGCACAACCAAATGACGAATTCCGAGAGAGATAGCATCAACCAATAATTCAATAACAACGCTATACTCTGCGATGTTGTTGGTTGCTCAGCCAAGACATACACCTCGTAAAGATATAAGCTCGTTTGTTGGGGCATAGATTTCCCATGCAGCGGAAGCTAGGTTCCGAGTACTACGGCTAGCACCATCAGCGAAACCAATATAAGGTAGCAAATACTCCGACATCTGGCAATCAAACACAACATCACATAAGGGCAGAGACCAGATAACATCAAAAGCAAACTAAAGTAACACACACAAAGTATGATACATAAAATACAAGTACTTCACAAATAACTTATGCATCATACTTCTTCAAGTATAACCCATTTCTGGGTTCACTCAAAGGTATACCATCGTAATCAACTAGCTCATATGCTCCTTTTTCCAAAACTTTGCTAACAATGTAAGGACCATGCCACATTGGTTCGAATTTCCCAGCTCCTAAGACATCTTTATCTTGCTCATACAGAAGAACAAGATCACCTTCAAAGAAAACACGAGGCTTGACATGCTTGTCATACTGTGCCTTGATGCGTTTCTTTTGGGCTTCTATTACTAAAGTGGCATCACGTCAGGTCTCATCTAATCGCATCAGATACAACAGATGTTCCTCTTCAGCAGAAGTATTGGGTAAGAGTTCTACAGCTAGCTTCAGAGAAGGTATCTCACATTCTATTGGCAGAATGGCTTCCATGCCATAAACTAATCGAAAGGGTGTAAATCTCGTGGCAGATTTAACAGATGTCCGATATGCCCACAACGCTGAAAACAATATCATGTGCCAGCTGGTTTTATGAATTCCTATCATCCGTCGAATCATAGTTATGAGAACCTTATTGATTTCTTTGACTTGGCCATTAGCTTGCAGATAATAGGGTGTTGAACTATCATGACAAAGACCCAACTTTTCCGTAAGTTCAGACATCATAAAATTCCTAAAATGACTACCATGATTTGTAACGATATCTTGAGGAACACCAAAACGAGCTATGACATGGTTGAAAAGAAATAACGTTGCGGTATTTCCAGTATTATCAAATGTTGGCATCGCCTTGGCCCACTTTGTAAAGTAATCAATAGCTACAATAATGTAACCATGCCCCCCGGCCGAGTGAGGGTGAAATGTCATGAAATCAATGCCCCATTTTGCAAAAGGACCAACTGAGACCACAGGATGAAGGGGAGCAGGATGCAACTGAATTTTCTGATAGTAGGTCTAGCAGGCATGACACTTCTGAACAGCAGTGATGCAGTCATTGAACAAGGAAGGCCAAAAATATCCCGCACGCAGGATCTTCTGGGCAGTAGCATACCCAGACATGTGACCACCACATGCTCCAGAATGGCATTCATTCAAAGCTTTCTCAGCTTCTTCAAAAGTCAAACAACATCGAAAAACAGAGTCAATGCCTCGATGGTAAAGAGTATCTCCAAGGATAATATATTGACGTGCTTGATAACAGATACGATGGCGTTCGGCACCAGACAACGTAGGCCAAAAAGTTTGAGTTTGGAGATATATAATGATATCTCCATACCAAATATCGTCAGTACTGATAAGGAAAAGTGATTCATCAGGTAATGAATCTACTGCTACATTTTCTGTGGCGGAGTGGGAAAAATCACAAATTAACTCAGCAAAAACTAAGGATTTCTTCGACGTGGCACGATCGAATTCCAAGTCGAACTCCTGGAGAATGACAATCCACTTGGATTACTTTCCCCCCAACAATTGACGTCTCAAAATATGTGGCATGGGGTTACAATGTGAAACCACGGTAGTTTTCCTGGAGAGAATATAATGGAGAAAACGTTGAACCACTTGAACAACAGCCAAAGCTAGTTTTTCAACATGTTGGTACTTGATTTCAGTGGAAGTGAGACTTTGACTCAAGTAATATATAACATGTTCATTGTGTGCATCATCCTCCTGAATGAGGACAATGCCGATAGTATACTTGGAAGCAGCTAGATAAAGAAAGTAATCCCGACTATAATCAGGAGGGAAAAGAAGAGGAGCTTTCGTGAGGGACAACTTTAAAGATTCAAAAGCGTTGTCGACAACTTTATCCCAGACAAACTCTGAACCTTTCTTTAGAAGACGTGTAAAACCACGAGTAATCTCGGTGTAATTAGGGATGAAACGACGAAGAAAGTTTGCTTTCCCCTGCAAACTTTGTAACTGGCGCAGTGAAGAAGGAGGAGGGAGATTAAGAATCGCCTCAACCTTAATAGGATCTACCTGGATCCCCTGACGTGAAACAATGAAACCAAGAAGACGGCCAGACTCTACGCAAAAGACGCATTTATGAGGGTTTAGACGAATGCGATAGAACTGACAACGAACGAAAATTGCTCGGAGATGATTGGGGTGATCGACTCGGCGTAAAGAATGAGCTGGAAAGTCGTCCAAATAAGGTTGAACGATATGCTTTATATCGTGAAACGCATAAGATATAGCACGTTGAAACGTAGCACCTGCATTCTTAAGACCGAAGGGAAGTTTTCTATAGGCGAAAGTACCCCAAGGACAAATAAAAGCAGTTTTATGTTGGTCCTCAGGAGCGATATTAATTTGATTATAGCCGGAGAATCCATCCATGAGAGAAAAGATTTCACTGCTGGCACAGTCATCGACGATTTGGTCAATGAAAGGGGTTGGAAAGTTGTCTTTTGGACAAGCTTTGTTAATATCCTGATAATCAACACAAACACGTATACTACCACCTTTCTTATCAATTGGTACAGGGTTGGAAACCCATTCTGTCAGAGCCACGGGACAAATAAAACCGGCTTTGAGAAGTTTTTCAACTTCGAGTTTAATAGCTGCCACTTTACGTGGATGGACAGGACGGAGGCACTACTAGACTGGTTTAGCTCCGGGGTATGTATTAATTCAATGGAAAACAATAGCAGGGTCGATACCCGGCATCTCTTCGTAACTCCAGGCAAAGATGTCACGAAATTCTTTGAACAAAGCAGTAAAGGTGACAATTTCCTCTAGAGAACACGAAGCTCCAATATGAACATTTTCAACTATCCCAGGTTTAACTGAAATATCGATGGGTATCGTGGGAGAAATATCACTGAGGTTCCCTTCCACAAACACATCACGTGTAGATCCGGGAACGGTCGATATAACAACAACAGTCGACGGAGTCGAAATCCGCTGATAATTCTCGAGAGTGTGTTGTTCCAGAAACAGTATGGAATGATGATGCCCATCGTCCCAAGGGGTGTCTTCCATGACGGACATGATCATCTCGTCAGTGGGAAAGATGACATGGAAAGGATCAGGAGACAAATCATCAAAAGAGGGTGTAGAAGGGGTTGCCGATTGAATGGATTGATAAGCTGATTCAACCGGACTTAGCGGCATGACGTCGCCGAAACGAGGATGATCTCCTGGATCAGGGACTATCCAAGGGTCAAAAGACATCGGAAGCACATGAGGAACAGCGGAGATCATATTAATAGAAGCAACTAACGTGCGTGGAATATCGGGTGGTGGTGGTATGGGGAAAATTCCCATTAACGAAGAGTCATTTAAAAGACCGACTCCAACATTCTCATAACCCGGTGGGGTTTTATCTATAAATGGCACGTTGCCAGTGCGAGTATTAGAATTAAAGAAGGAAATTTGATCAACCGTAACGACCTTTCCTTGATGAGGAAAACGGACTACATGGAAAAGCGTTGACACAACAACGTGCATAGAATCTACCCAGCTACGACCAAGAAGAAGATTATAATCTAGGGGAGCATCGAAAACTTCCACTTCAACTTGGACTGTCTTACCTTCAAGAGTAACAGGAAATGATGGAAGAAAACTGTAAGGCTTAAAACCCGAGCCATTGAAGGCTTTCAAAGTATTTTGTGATTCAGTTAAAGGAGGAGAGCCAATGGCTTTCCAACAAGTAAAAGACATTACACATGTAGAGGCACCCTCATCAATAACAGTTCGGGAGATGTTCTTGTCTGAGACAACAACTTGTATCTGAAATGCAAGCTATGGGGGTAACCTTGGAATATGGTCTTCCAAGTCAAAGACTATCAAATTCGTATCTGTTGGATCGATTCCACCTATATCTTTCAACAGAGCCCTTCGTTGCGCAGGACAAGACTGAAGGACTTCAAGGGTAGACATCGTTGAAGGTGCTTGGGCCAGATCTTCGACAATGCTATAGTTTTGGGCCGCACGAGCATGCGTATTGAAGGCTGACTTGCGAACAACACCCTTAGGGGGTCGTAGGACTGTATCAGAGCTTGGTCGTTTGAGATGAAGAGGACCGTTCGTAGGTGAATTCGGCGGAGAGGGCTGTACCAAATCAGGAGGTAAATCATCAACCTTCTCTTTACATGGAGAATAATATTTGGCTCTAGTTGCGATGGCAACGTCATTGTTCTTAGAATCACTGGTGCACATCAAAACATTTGATGTCGTAGAAGTATATGGTTGGTCATGGATGACCAAGGAGGCCTGTTGTTGAGACGGG
>JASDQU010424565.1:0-10041 GCA_032191745.1 Picea mariana
CTTCACTCCACTGACAACAACAAAATTTTCCCTCTTCCCACTCAGCTTAGGGCCTCCATGAATTTATCAGGAACCTTCCCAGTTGGATTTCATGTGCACAAGGGAGTCCCTTCTCTACTACACTGTCCCTCAATGACCTCCCCTTACCAGTGTTGGTTTCTTTCCAGTAAGTACCAAGTCACAACAATATTTTTCTCTAGTCTGGATATGGGTCTTCTATATTCCAGGGTGACCATTCAAGTCTTGGGAAAGCTTCATATTTTCCTCAGGAAAACTTCCTAGTTTCTCTCTGCTACTAAAATTTGTGTTTGTGAGATTTGTTTCTCATTATCATCACCATATATTTGTGAGTCTACAACTCATCTATGTGTGTGATTATTCTCTATTTTCATCTATGTGAATTCATTTTCATCTTCTGTGCATGTCTCTATGTATGTCGTGTCTCTTTTAGTGTGTGTGTGTGTGTGTGTGTGTCTATATTTTTTTTTTCCCTCTTCCTCCTTATTTGTTTTCCTTCATTGGAACATTCTCACTATTCCTAGGGATCTCCACTAGATTCCGTTAGAAGTAAGCTCCTAGGGTCAAGCTCCTAAATCAAAGGGGAAAATCCATGCACACTTCTAGTTGAAACTGTAGTCGACCCTCCACTCTTTCAAGTACCAATTTTGAAGGAATTTATAACTACTCTAACCACCTGATATTTGTTCCATTAAAAAGTTCCTTGTGGTGAAGGTAAACATGGACGTACTTTGGACAGATTATGCATTCAAGTAATGCAGGTGTAGGATGAATTGTTGGGAAGTCTTTATATTTTCTTCATTAAAACGTCCCAGTTCCACCTCACTAGTACCACTCATGGTACCATGGCCAGTACTGCAAGGATTACCTCTCAGTCAGTTGTATCGTATTTTTATTAATCATAAACATAATTACAAGATTCATTAATCACAATACATGAAGTCTTAAACATGATTACAATCTTGGGTGGAAACGAGGTGTCACATTCCCCTCCCCCTTAAGCAAACATTGTCCTCAATTTTTTTTAACACCACACACACACACAAAAAGAAAAAATGGGTATCCCACCCTCATGGCATATTTTAGTCCCCATGTGGCCTCATCTACTCCAAAGTGTTTCCACTACACCTTGACCTGCATGATGGGTCGGTTCTGGAGCAATACCTCTTTCCTGTCTAGGATGCATTGAGGCTCAGGATGGAATTATTCTTTCGGTTCCACTTGTATCATAGTACAATTGATACCATGATTAGAAACATGAATATACTTCTTTAATAAAGATACATGGAACACATTATGAGATCTAATATTAGGTGGTAGGGAAATTTTATATGCCACTAGTCCCACTTTTTCCAGGACTTCAAACGGTACACAATAGTGGGGCACTAACTTGGAACAAGTTCCCATCCTTAAGGATCTTGTTTTGGGTTTCACCCTGATATAATCTCCCACCATAAACTCCTTATGGGTTCTCTTGCTATATGCATAGATTTTCTATCTATCCTGGGATGATTTTAAATTATTCTTTATTATGATCACTTCATGTTCCATTTCTCTTAACAAGTCAGGTCCAAATGTGATCCTATCCACTGGACTATCCCAACTAATTGGAACTCTACATTTTCTACCATATAGAGGCTCGAAAGGGCTCATATTCAATGATTCTTGATAACCATTGTTGTAGGAAAACTCTAACATGGGTAGATATTCCTCCCACTGTTTGGTGTAACACCCATGTTTCCCCTAGGTCGTAAATATAACTATATTGGCCAACAGACTATGACAAAATTGATATGTGTGAATGTTTGATTTAATGAACCTTTGTATAAAAGGTCAATGAATGTAATTTTTGTAATTAATAGAAAAATGGATAAGTGTTGCATGACTTATGAAAGGGTGGTTTTCCAAGAGAGACCATAGATGCTATGAAAGATATGGTGAGGGGGACCAGGAATGGTTGAGATAACCCCCACCAAACCAGTACTTTTATGGATTTGATTGCTCAGGATCATTACAGTCCTATGACCCAAGAATGAATTATAGTCAGGCTGGTAGGTGGGAAGACCTCCTAAAGAGTTAATGAGGGGATGGGGCAGAGCGCCCATCTGTAAGGATTTCAGACCTAAACATAGACTGGGAATTTGGGTCACACACAGTCTTACCAAGGAAGGAAAGAAAGGAAGGCATGGTGAGTAGAGGAAACACAACAAAGAGAAGTAGAGGGGAGAGACTAAGATCAGGTTCGAGGAGAAATGAGAACGAGTGTGTTATGATCGCAGGAAGTGGCTAACAAGGTTATGATACATGCTGATAAATGAGGCTAGTGAGTGACTGAGGAAGTAATTAGGCATACCTCCTTGCTTGGTATAGAGAAAAACCATTGCAAGGATCCTGTGGGACGAGGACAGTAACCTCCGTCTCTAACTGTCAATGAGTTGGAAGTAAGGACTCTCTCTCAGAGCATCATGCTCTAGCTCGAGGGTGGACAGTGGTAAATTCGTTAGGAGTGACTGAGCCTATGGTTGGGTGGAAACATGCACCCCTTTCAATAGTCATATCACGTCTTCTGGTTTTGATAAGTGTTTTCATCCCCTGTACGTTGAAATTGAATAATGTATGAATGCATGAAGTTATATATCTATAAATTGTTTATGTATTGAATGATTAAGTTATGTGTATGCACTAATTTTATTGTGAACTTATGCTTCTGATTGATTGACTATATTCCCCATCTTAGTCCTCGAGGTGTCATGGGACGTAAACTGGTAGGATGACTGAGATAGAAAGTATTGAGTCAATCTGGCCCTGTCCATATGAAGAGGATATCTTGTTCAGACTCCTTGTTGTGCAACTGAGATATCATGCCCAAGTCCTTACCAATTTCATGGTGAAGCTTAGGAAGGACAATGATATTTAAGTCTCGAAAGGGAGGATCCTTTCATTTGGAAGATGAGTAGACGAGATTCATTTAGGAGGACCCATGTGACCAACACCTAGGAACCTTAGGATAAGCCTAGGGGAGATAAGTCCTTCTGGATTTAGAGCTAGGGAAGTCCGAGACTTCAGATTATTGGCGACCCTACTAGTCACAAACCAACTGAAGATGACCGAGAGTTACATCCACCTGCAAAGTTGATCAACAACAGATGGTTACCCTAATGGTTAGATGAAACTCTCTTACTAACTAAACCAGGATCCAACTCCCTATCGAGAAATAGTGCGAGCCACTGATCGAGAATGTTCACAGGTTCCCTCAGCCATTGGATCTACCCTGAGATGACTTCAACAAAGTTCCACTTCAGGAGAATGGAGATGCTATAACATTAAACTGCCCGAATGCCGAAGTTATGAAGTGAAGAAAGTTGTAGATTTGGGGATTTTGTTAGGAGTCTCACCTACCATTTGATCATTCGGGAGGAGGGACCCTTGAGCAGAAGTTACAAGCCGTAGATCTATGGATCTACGTGGATGGATCTCGATTGTGAGATCTGAGATATGTTAGAAGGTTGTTAGTCTGGCGTGACGTGGACAGCCGACGTCACTAGGGTGACATGGACCATCAATCGATATGCCACATGTCACTTGGATTTGTGCATATCACATACCCTATAGACCCATTGGAATGTGACACATGTCACCCCTGGCCCCTTCCACGTGTCAACTCCTGGTACAAGCTGCCTAGCCAAATTGGTTGGTGAGGTGTTCGGAACTCTGGGAGTCTAAGACTTTGGACTGAGGTGTAGTATTGTAGAGAGACCAAAAGGCCTGAAGGAAGGAACCACATGGCAAGACTATGAGACTTCAGGACTCCGAAAGGTCTCGTGCGTAGATAGTAAAGAGGTGTTCAGTGATGAATTCCTTATAGTCGATATATTATAAAGGGATTGAGTCCGTCATTGGCTGAGGTGATGAATGGATGTTCCCTGCAAGAGGAGAGAACCTAGTAATGGATTCCCGTGGATCTCAACTGATGAACACCCGAAGATCCTTCACCGGAGCATGTATTCAAATATTGAACTCAGATATGAGAAATGATGACCATGATTGGAGAGCTCTTGGTGAGCAGAAATACAATAGAGATAGAAAAGGAGGATCTAATTTAAGAGGAAAACAAAATCTTGATGCCCCACCCCTAGGAAAGGCATTAAGGGGTCGGGTGTGTTACAAATTGGCATCAAATATGGGTTTCAACACTTGGCCTTCTTGGGCTCATGGACGAGTCATGTAAAAACCATATTTAAAGAAATTTTAAGGGTGACACCTTATCTTACCTCTTTCCTAAAGAGTATGGTTAAACTTTTATTGAAGAAAAGAATGAAACTTTCTACTGTGTGTGTATTTAGGGAATATAAACTGTGTGTTTTTCATAAACTAACAGATTGTTGGATAATAGTAAGTGTTTTTTCAACACTCAAGCAATCAGTAAATCACAAGAAAACTAAAATTATAAAGGATGGTGATGCACCATGAAGTGGGGGATGGATCCCACAATAGAGACAAAGAATCTGACAAAAGGAGGGCGGTGGAAACCATTCTGGATCTGGATGAAACTGTAAGGAGCCTCATGGCTGAATTACAGTTTTTCAAGGCCGACAACGAGAGATTGATAAAGGATAAAGAAAAAAAAAATGGAAATTAATGCAGTCTTGTTGCAGAGCTTATCCGATATATAGAGGCAGCTGCAGCATGGACCCGCAACTAGTCATGTGGACCGACGACATATGAAGAGAAGTCAAAGTCCACTTGAGATACGGAAACGTGGTCCCATAAGTGGCCACACTAGAAGGATTACCTTGAGGAAGGTCAAACCTGGAGGCAAGGGACACTCATCGGGGGAGTCCTCTGGGGAGGAAATTAGCAACTCCGAGGGATCTTCTAGTAGCAAGACTAGCTCACATTCTCAAAGGAAAGGAAAGAAGCAAAATAATTCCAAAAGTTGTGATCCTGAAGAATTCAAGAAATCCAAACCACCCTCTTTCGATGAAGAGATTAAGAAAGGGGACGAGGCCGAAGCTTGGCTGCTTGTTTTAAAGAAGTACTTAAGATCCCATGACTACTCTGAAAACTTGAAGGCTCGAATAGCCATCTTCCACCTAAATGGGAAGGCTTCCATTTGGTGGGAAGACCTTAGGAATGTGAAAGGAATCCATGAGAGGAACTTATCATGGAAACAATTTGAGAAATACTTCAAGAAGAAGTATCTGTCAGAGAAATACTTTGATGGGAAGACTAAGGAGTTCTATGAACTCAGGCTGGGAAAACTCACCATAGAGGAATATATAAATAAATTCCTTGAAATGATTAGGTATGTACCCTACATAAAGGATGAAAAGGTAAAAGTGCAATGATTTATTAGTGGGTTACCTCAGTCCTACCAGAACAAGATTGAGTTTGATGAGCCAAAGACCTTATAAGATACTATTCGGAAGGAAAGGTATTTTTATGAACAGTTTGGGAATCAGACGGAACCTCATGAGGAATGGAAGAAGAAGAATCGTTCAGGATTCAATACGAAGGGGTTTAAATACTCAAGAATTAAGAACTACGGAAAGGGTTCTAGGATGAGCCTTCCTACTAGAAGTGTGTACTAGAAGAATTTCCCCTCCCAGAGTGGAAATAAACCTTTTGGAGCAACCCCAAGAAATACTGATAACCCAAAGAGAGAACCCTTGAAATGTTGGGGTAGTGGAGAAGAAAATTTGCTGAGGGATTTCCCACATAGATAGAAGAATAGTAGGAGAGATTACAACATCCAAGAATCTACCACAATCAATGATGTGGCTAGGAGCATGCCACAGATTTATGCAGCCTTGGATAATAAACAATCCGACCACCAAGCTTCAGTGGTGGAGATGGAAGGTATGATTGCCAACCATCTAGTCTCTATTTTAATTGACCTTGGTTATAATTTGAGTTATGTGGCCCATAAGACTATTGATAAGTGTAAAATGCAACCATTTAGACATGTTAAGCCATGGTTGGTACAACTAGCCACTGGAACCAAAAGAAAAGTAGAAGAGGTCATACTTGCTTGCCAATTCATTATGGATGGATTTTGCACCCAAGCGACCCTTAACATACTTCCCCTAGGATATTATGACCTGTTAATTGGTATGGATTGGTTAGCAACTTATAAAACCAAGTTGGATTGTTACCATAAAAATTTGGAATGTGAAAATGAAGAAGGGAGAAAAATAAACCTCCAAGGGATTCAAAAGCCTGTCTCAGTGAGACGAATATCAACCCTTCAAATGAAAAAGTATTGTATAAAGGGATGTCCTCTATATGTAATCCAAGTGTTGGAATCTGTTGAGGATGAAAAACCAAACCTAGAGGACCACCCCATATTAAGAGAGTATAAAGACGTGTTTCTAGAAGAGGTACCGGGTCTACCTCCAAGAAGAGACATTGAATTCTCCATAGATCTTGCACCAGGAGCAATGCCAGTGTCTAGAACGACCTATAGGATGAGTACACTAGAGCTAGTTGAGATCAAGTTACAACTAAAGGAGATGATGGACAAAGGCTACATTCGACCCAGTGTGTCTCCATGGGGAGCACCCGCCTGTTTGTGAAAAAGAAAGATGGCACACTCCGACTGTGCATAGACTATAGACAACTCAATAAGACAACCATAAAGAACAAGTATCCCTTGCTAAGAATCGATGACTTGTTCGACCAATTAAGGGATGCTTCCATTTTCTCAAATATTGACTTAAGGTCTAGATACCATCAATTTTGAATCAAGGATGAAGACATCCACAAAACAACCTTCAGGACAAGATATGGTCACTATGAATTTGTGGTGGTGCCATTTGGATTAACCAATGCCCCCACCACTTTTATGTACTTGATGAATAATGTACTCCACAAATTCCTAGACATATTTGTATTGGTTTTCATTGATTGTATCCTAATTTACTCTAAAAACATAGAGGAGCATGAATAACATCTTAAATTAGTGCTTCAAGTACTAAGAGAGCATCAACTCTACGCTAAGTTTAGCAAGTGTGACTTTTTACAGAAGCAAGTCCATTACTTAGGCCATGTTATTTCTAAAGAAGGAGTGGTAGTAGACCCTGACAAGATTAGATCTATCATGGAATGGCCTACCCCAAAGGATGTATATGATATCAGATACTTTATGGGCTTAGCAGGATACTATAGAAGGTTCATAAAAGGATTCTCCAAGATTGGTTGTCCAATCACTGCCCTTAAGAAAAAGAGAATTAAATTCACTTGGACTTCAGAATTTGAAGAAATATTTCAAGAACTGAAATACCTTCTAACCCATGCACCCATGATGAAGATTGCATACCTTGATAATTACTTCCTCGTGTGTACATATGCCTGTAAGGAAGGACTCAGAGGAGTCCTTATGCAAGAAGTACGTGTAATTTCCTACGAATCCATAAAACTGAATGAGCATGAAATTAATTATGTGACCCATGATCTAGAGTTGGCTGCCATAGTGCATGCTTTAAAAATGTGGAGGCATTTCCTACTAGGTAGGAGATTTTTACTTATGACAAACCATTGTGGGTTGAGGCACCTGTTTGATCAACCAAAATTCAATGCTAGACAATCTAGGTGGATGACTCTCCTCATTGAGTTTGATTTCAAAGGCAAACACATCAAAGGAAAGGAAAATAGAGTGGCCAATGCCCTTAGTAGAAGTGTGAAAATGATTCACTTGGCAGTGGTAAGCACTTGTGAAACAAACGTTAGGGAGAGAGTCAGGAATGCACAACAAACATATGCATTTTTCAATACCGTGACATCATACCTAAAGCAATATCCCACAGGGATAAAGTATGAAGGATATCGGATGCTTGATGAAGGCCTGCTGGCCTACAGAAACAAATTGTATATTACAAGTTGTGATGACTTGAAGAGGTTCATAATGGATGAACTACACAAGAGACCATATAATGGTCATCCAGGTTACCATAAAATGATCACGGCCACTAGGAAATAATTCTATTGGCCTAGACTGAAAAATGACATAATTGACTGTCTAGCTAAGTGTTTAGAATTCCAACAAGTTAAGGAAGAACACTGGCACCTAGACGGGTTGTTACATCCTCTACCAATTCTAGAATTCTAAATGATAAACCATCTCCATGGATTTCATCACCAGTTTACCAAAATCAACCAAGCAGAATGATGCCATCATGGTAGTGGTGGACAAATTGAGCAAGTTTGCTCACTTCATTCTTGTCAAGTCAACTTGCAAGGAAATAGATATTGCCAACATCTTCATGAAGGAGATACTTAGATTACACGACATGCCTAGGGAGATTATATCTGATAGAGACACAAAATTTACTTCAAGCTTTTGGAAGTCCTTAATGGTTGGTTTTGAGACTAAATTGTTGTTCAACACAGCCTATCACCCTCAATCTGATGGATAGAAATAGAGAGTGAACCAAATATTAAAACACATGTTAAGGATGCATGTAATGCATCAGCCTAAGAAGTGGGAAGACTACCTACCATTGGTAGTGTTTGCCTACAACAACAGTTATCAAGAGTCATTGAAGATGATCCCTTTTAAATCCCTCTATGGTAGACAATGCAAGATTCCAATCAACTAGAGTAATCCAATGGATAGAATTACAATCAGACCCAACATGATGAAATAAATGGAACAAAAGTGATTCAGATAAAGCAAAATCTGAAAACTGCTCAGGATAGATAGAAGAGTTACGTCAACAGAAAGAGAACTCCAAGAGAGTTCAAGATAGGAGACCATGTCTATCTCAGAGTTAGGCTTAGGAAGAGTTCTCTAAGAATGGGAGCTTGTTCCAATATGACACCTCGATATTGTGGACCCTTTGAAATATTAGATAGAGTGGGACCTATAGCCTATAGGATAGCACTCCCTCCCACAGTGAAGGCACATAATGTTTTCCATGTTTCATTATTGAAGAAATATGTACATGATTCTAATCATATAATTGACTATTCTATGATTCAGGTGGAGCTGGAGGGAGAGTTATTTCCAACACCTTAATGCATACTAGACAGGAAGGAAACCTCACTTAGGAACCGAACCATTGCACAGGTCAAGGTGTAGTGGAAACACTTTGGCCCATATGAGGCTACATTCGAAATGGAGGATGCCATGACATGCATATCCATTTTTGTTTATTTTTGTATATACATAGCACGTTGATATATAAGGGGGAGGGCATTTTAACACCCCTATTTCCCCCAGTTTGTAAATATAACTATATTGGCCAAGAGAATATGGAAAACTCCATATGTGTGAATGTTTGATTTGATGAGCCTTTGTATAAAAGGTCAATGAATGTAATTTTTGTAATTAATAGAAAAAAAGGATAAGTGTTGCATGATTTCTAAAAAGGGGGTTTGCCAAGAAAGACCATGGATGCTATGAAATAAATGGCGAGGGGGACCAGGAATGGTTGAGATAAACCCCATCAAACCAGTGCTTTGTTGGATTTAATTGCTTAGGATCAGAATAGTCCTCTGACCCAGGAATGAATTACAGTTAGGATGGTAGGTGGGAAGACCTGTTATTGGATAAATCCGTAGGTGCGGACACTAATCGATCTCCCTAGATCCACCTGGATCTAGAACAAAGCAAGACAGAACATGACTCTTTCCCTAGATTTTGACCATTGAATTAAATAGAAGGAAAGAACAAATAACATACCTTATTATCACTTCCTATGGTCTTTGTTGCTCCTACTTCGCTCCAGTGCTCTTGTACAATCAAGACCAAGACAACACAAACAAACCAAAGTGAAGAAAGCACAATCTATTCAATAGTCAATCTATGTATATGATCAAGGAATTATACAATAAAGTGGAAATAGCTTTGTGGGAAAGGGACATATTACTGTATCATATTAATGGAAAGTAAAGATTACAACCTAAGCCTTGATGTCTCAAACTTCCTTTCGATGGCCCTTGGCTCCGACACACACACTTGCTCACTTGCATGAAGAAGATCAACCCCTTTGGATAAACTTGCTGGAGTCTCCAAGCTGCTGT
>JASDQU010424566.1:0-10041 GCA_032191745.1 Picea mariana
AAAGTAATGTAAAGTGTTATGCAAAACAGATTAAGCATATAATAATGAGAAAGGACGTTGTATACCTTGGAATGATCAGGTGAGGTGATAATGTGAGTCTAAATACTAGTGATGAAGGGTATAATAATGACAAAAGGTATAGGCAAAAAGGTGCATAGCGTGGTCCTAACACTAAGCTGACCCAATTTTTAGCTAAGTTGGGGGTTAAACATTTTACCTCATCAGATTATTACCCCAAGGAAATGGGCAGGCCAAGTCTAGTAATAAGAATCTAGTGAGAATTATCAAAAGGCTCATCGAAGATAAGCCTCATCAATGGCACACTCTTCTCACCTATGCCCTTTGGGAATATCGAACTACCACCAAGGTGAGCAATGGTTGTACTCCTTTCCAACTTGTTTATGGTCAAGAATATATTCTGCCTACTGAGATGGAACTTTCCTCCTTAAGGTTAATGCTATAGGTCGAATAATTAAATTATTATAATGTTTCTCAAAGAATGAATGCACTTTTGTCTTTAGAGGAGCAAAGGACATTTGCCTTGGATAATATAAAGAGAAGACAACAAACTGTTAAAAAATATTTCAACACGAGTGTCAAATATGTTAAATTTAAAGTCAATGAGAAGATATTGTTGTGGAATTTATCTCATGCTAATAGAGGAAGACATTCATAGTTTCACAAATTATGGTTGTGTCCTTTTAAGATCGATTTTGTCTTGGGTGAAAATTCTTATATTCTAAGGGACTTACAAGAGCGATTGTTTTCCTACAACACTAACGGTTACCACTGACAACATTACGTGGAACCAACTTGAAGATTTTAACATTGTTTGGAATGTTTATGTATTATAGTAGTTTTCATTTCTTCTTTTACATTAGTATTTTTTCATTTTTTCTATTTCTTTTACTGTCATTTCATTTCTGTTATAAAATTTCTTTCTTTTGTTCTTTTGAATTCAATTTTTATCAAAAATAAAATGTTGGATCAGTTTTTCCACAACGACACTCCTACAAAGTATTTCTAATCAATAAAAATCAAGATTACATGGTTGTCATGATGTTCCCTTTGAAGGCATCATTGAAATTGTTACCTGCTTTCACTATTGTTTTATGAGATAGTTGGTTTTATCCCACTTCTGTTTTCCTTTTCTTCATCCATTTCGAGATTCAAAAAAGCATGTTCAAAAAAACTTATCCTTGAAGTCAATAACAAATTTTAGTTGAATGATTATTCTTACAGGGATAAACACCCTCATACTAAACACTTTCCATGCGTTATTCCCAAATTCACTGTAATTTTTCCATTAAATCTGCTCACTTACCCCTGTTGCATAATCATTATTATTTTTATCTTCTTGATCTGATGTTACCAGTCTGCGAGACCAAGAATTTTGAGTTCTTAATCTACTGGAAATAGGTTTCCCATTAGAGTCGCCAGCTTATTGACGATTAAAATCGTAACAATGAATTATGCCCGCAAAGTATTGCTAAAGCCCTATTATTTAAGTATGGTAATATTATAATACTAGTAGGTGGGACCCCCTTGTAGACTAGAGGTGCAAGGATAGACATATCACACATTTTTTGCTATTGTTTTTTATGCTACCCACATAGTCCTGCATTATTGACGATGCAGTCTTGGTTTCATTTTGACATGGTAATAGGTGGATGATACATTTTGTGGAATGCTTTATGTGATCCAAAACATTTTTATGGTTATGAGGAGCATGTTATTTACAGTTGCTATGATATGTGTCACTAGTGTTTATGATCAATTACCTATCCACATATATGAAAGAAATATTTTAATGGTAGCATGATTAAAACAAGAAAAAAAAAACTATGAAAAAAATCCTAAAAGGGAACAAAGGGAAAGAAGTTATATGCTGAGCTATGATAAAAGACTATATTTAAGTTTGAATGGAAAATTTAAGGGTATTAGTGTTAGTCCTAACTATTATGATAGTGTTGGTTAGTGGACTATGCGAATTATATTAGATTTAAATGGGGCACATATAGCATTGCAATATGTATTATGGCATGGAGTTATGGCAAGGTTTAATGTATAAATGATATTGTGTGGCACACTATGCAATGAATATCATCACAGATTTCAAATGGTTTGGCATTGAATACATGGTTTAATTATTGGTGAATGTAATGCTTGTTGGATTGTCTCGTACTTTGAATTAAATAGGCCAGGTGATGGAAGCGATGTGCATTTACTGCATGTCACTCCATACTCCCCCTATCGGTCGTCACCCGAGCATCGTTCCATTGTTTCATTTTTTCACTCTGTTGGTTGTGAAGCTCCTCATTTTAGGCTCTTGGAAGAAGGAAGGCTTGGCCAATTCCCCATTTAAGTGTTTTTCCACAAGTATGATTATTTTTCTCTCCATCCATGAGGTATTCTATGTTGTATGAAGAAATGATGGCTCAATGATGCTTGGATTTTGTGTGTTCTTGAGATTTTTGACTGTGTAGATGTGTGTTATAAGATACCTATGATGACTATAAAATGTTTGGAATTGAAATCAAAAGAATTGGGTATTTTAAGTTGCGCATTGACTCGTTGCTCGGTCAGTTTAGTATCATGATGGGTCTCTGGGGAATAAGTGAATGGTGGTACATATGGCTCTGCATTGATGATGGAGGGTTTTGTTCTATGTATTACCGTCAGTTGTTTCATTCCCTCAGAGTCATGATTGTAACCCTTACCCAATCGCAGACGAATTGCCAACAGTTGCTATTTTTTTTTCTTGAAACCCCGAGTCATGGTCGTTGGATTGTTGTTACTATTTTTTCACCGAAGTATCTCAAGATCTAGTATTGGGTGGCCCTAACATTAATATATGCCTATATGGTTGTGGGTTGATACAAGTTATATCTCAGTGTTATGTCAAAAGGATGTGCACGTCCTCATTAGTGTTGTTGACAAGTTGTTTAGATTTTAAGTAATGGATAGAGATGTTACATCTCTGTGTTTTCTTTTAATAACTGCCACTGTTCAATTAAATTTTTCCTTTCCTCTGCAAGTGTTAAATGAACTATGTGCATTGGATATTTTACCCTACCTGTATTTTCTCTCCTTAGTGATTAATTGGTTCTGTTGGACAGACTAGGAGTAATAAGAAGACTGTGTGGCGCACTACTGTGTCTTTTTCGAAATGTATTTTTTCTTGTGGTTGATAGGTCTCGAAAGATCTCTAGATCTCTGTGTTATTTTTAAAATATGAATGTGCTCTTGTTGTATCCATGCATTTGATTTTGACAGAGCCTGATTTAAATTCCAATAGTCTTCGCTCTCTTCGGGCACCTTATGGATTGTCAAGTATTGGTATATCAGTGAAATGGTTATGGAGTTATTTAAAAAAAAAAGAAACACGCTCTATAGTCGAGTCTTTGTCTCGTCCTTCTATGATTAGATGAACAAATACAAATGGAAACAGGCACTTGCATACAGTCAAGAGTTGTCTTATTTTCATTTTCACTCACTGTGTTTTTACTAGCGTGGTCTTGATTGCATATGGAGACACCTGTGTGGTTTTTTCTAGGCCCGATCAGGGTTATGGCTAGTTTTAAAAAGATAATGCATGTGGGTAGTTGTTTATGTTTGCTTCATATATTATATTGGATCATCGTATAGGATACCAATGGTTTTAAAAGGATGTTATATCAATAAAGATAAGGCTTGGGTTATATGTTTTGGTTGACTATTGTTTCATTGTTAGATCTTGTCAATTGATATGATGGAGACTGTGTATAATCAGGCATATTTTGGAATTATGTTCGTATTTGAAAAGAAACCTGTGTATATTTTAATTAGGCCTGATTATAAATTGGTAAACAATGAATGTTGATTATTATCGTGATGCATTATGGATTATGATGGATAGATGTTGAGCATATTACTATGCATTTTCTTGGTTATTTAAAAAAAAAGGATCAATGCTTTGTTAAACATGACTTTTGAATGGAAAGGTTGTTTTGTTTATAAGTTATGATTTCACAAACTATTTTGAATTGAGGGATTTTGAGAAATTTAATTATTGGAACAATAAGTAGTTTGGTATACACTTGAGAAACAACGAATGTTGGTGCGTTTTGGATTGATTTTAATATAGAGTTATGATTATTGAATACTTAATTGGTTTTATGAACAATATCCATTAATTTCTCTGTCATTCTCTCACTTTTTCACACATTATGAATCCCCTCACAATCCCAGATTCACTTTGCATGTCTTGTTCTTAAAATCAAAATAAAATTAAATAGAAACTCTGTACTACAACAATTAAAGGATGACACGGAGATGGGTCACAATTGATATGATTTTGTTATTATAACACAGTTGATTGTTTAATGATTTGTTGATTAGTAATCATGATCTACTCCCTTTCATTTTATCACTTTTCTGCTTAATACAACCCCCCCATATATTCCAGAACCCTTATTCACCCCTTGCTCATTGACAAGTATTAAATGATTTTTATGGATTCGATTGCATGGGTTTGATGTGTTTGATGAGCAAAACTTTGTTTCATATTTAAAGAGATGTCATGTATGGTTTGTTTAAGAAGATACTTGATAATAAATGTTGTATACAGGATGAGATTCTTTAGCAGAGGAATTTGTGGTCGAAATAACAAGGATAGAGGGAATTGGAACAAAGGCCCTAGAAGGCCTATATTTTCGATACATTTTGATGAAGATCCACAAGAGTTAAACTAGCTCTTCCAAGATGGATTTTTCAATTGGGTTGGACAAGGGGTAGTACAACCTAGGCCATAAATGCCTCCCTTCCAACCTCATCATGTCCCTGATATCCCTGTCCCCCTTCATGTCTCATTACAACCTGAAGTCCTTGAAAATGATGGATTGCAAGAGATTTTTCATCCATGAGTCTCCCAACATCGTGGCTAGCCCAATTTGTCTCTACCTGCTCCTCATCCACCGATTAACCCAAATGTACAAATTTTCCTTGCACACTCACCTTTATAGTCTTCCCATGCAAGAAAGAGACTCAAAAACCGAATCCCACCACACACATGATAAAGGAAAAGTTGTTGTTTCCCCCTTCTCTCCCTCTAGTGATTCAAAAAAATTCATTTCATCTTGCATGCACTTGAGAGATGATTTATCTCATGTTATCAAAGAGATCAAGCCTAAAGGCTTCATACATCCTAAGGCTAATTCAGAAAATTCAAAGGGAGAGAACAAAAACAAAGGTAAAATTGTTTCCCAAAGTGGTAAATATGGTTTTTGAGTTGTTTTATTATTGATTGTTGAGAATAGTTGACTGCTGAGGATTTTGGACATCATACTATTTTTGGATATTTTGGACATGATGTTTTTGGATATGGTTTAAAATATCATTGATATTTAATTTTCAAATTATGAGAATGATGATGGGAGCCACAAGGAGGGATGTGTTGATTAATTGACTAGTTATGTTTATTTTTGTTAAGAAACTAAAGGGAGTCACAAGGGGTCCCACCTACCAGTTATTATTTATTAAAGACCCTTATTATGATTACATTAATTATTCCCCTAAAATAAAAGTTAGTTGAGTTTTAGTTAACTTAACTAAAAGATTTAGTTGAACTACTTCAACTAATTTAGATTGCTTAAAGGAAAAAAGAGAAGGAATAACAAGTGGAGAATAGAAGGAGAAAGTATACTAAGGTCTGATCTTGATTTTTATTGATATAGTTCAATTTTCATTCATTCTTTAATTCATTAAAATCCTAATTCTCTTTTATGATAGCAGGTTCCTATTGTAGAGAGCAAGATTGAAGGTTGAATTACATCATTCAAACACTTGTTTTTCAGATGTACTAATCTATCTTTAATATTTTTTGTAGACTTGTCTATTTATGAATTAAATTCCAGGACTAAAAAAGGATATTGTGTAGAGTCGAGTGGGAAACAATCCGTGGCAAGATGATCCATCTTTTAAATTTTTGTTTTTTACTTTCTGTCAGAAGTCCTTTTGTCTGGTTTTCATTAGGGGCATCTATGCTTGTCTTTCGTCCAAACTCCCTCATGGATTTTGTAAAGAGAACTACTCTTTTGATTTCTTGGTGTCATCACATAAAGTTTTAAAGGGTCACAATAGTTGTCCAAATATTTTTCTTGCGCAAGAAACAACCATAAGAACAATCACATCATTCATAGCAGTCTATTTTGGGGTTGAAATACAAGCAATGGTTGGGTTCAATTTTCAATAGCGGAGATCCTATATACAGTTCATATCAGCGGATCTCGGGTGATCGTGATTTCAAAGTAGTGCAAGGATTAACGACTAGACAGAGGAGCCGAAGTCCCGAAGTAAAATTTGAGCCATTGAAGGTTGAGGACACACGTCAGTGGATATCACACTTCGAAAGACTTACTTCGGAGGATTGCATGAGCAAGTAGAAGAAAAATCTCGAAGCCCAAACTCCCGAAGTAAATCTCGGTCATCCAAATCTAGAGGACACATGGAGGAAGATCCCACGCTTTGAAATATTTACTTCAGAGGATTGTAAGAGTAGTGCGTTGAAAAATCCCAAAGAGTCGAAGCCCGAACTCCCGAAATAATTGTGAGCCGATGATCTTCACAGCAGGAGGTCCATCCAAGAGAAGTTTGTAGCAAAAAATAGTTTGACTTCCCAGAGATCATATTATGACCAAACCAATGGCCACACTCCATTCTGGGCCTGCAACATGCTTGGAAATTAAAATCTTCGAGCGGGCCGAAATATAAACTACGGTTTCTTGGGGAAAGAGACATGGAGGAAGGTGATGCATTTATGGCTCAAAGGTGGCATGGTTCCAAAACAAATTGACAGCTCTGAATCCATGTGCTCATTCAGTGTCATACCTAATTTCAGCAAGTGGTTGCCCCTTGGTTATTAGGACTTTTCTCGATCCCGAGAAGATATGTGTTAATGGACACATGTCAATAGTTTAAACCTTGACTCACCCCATAAATAGAAGGAATGGAAGCCCTGGCCGAGGAGACAGAGATTTCATCCTGAGGAAGATACACAGATAATCCAACAAAGAAGGTACACAAGTGGAAATATTTAGACGGGATGGCTAGATCAGATCACACTTCTAGCAGTTGTGAATGGATCTGAGTATAAATAAATCGGTGTAAGAATTTGGGGTCATCAAATGGTTGAGTCGAGCTCCCTACTGTGTAATTTTTTATGCCAGAAATAGTCTTTGGTTATGTATCAAACTTGAGACTTTCTCATTAATAGAAGTTAGCTTCTTTCATCTCTTTGTTCAAACTGTGTTGAAACACTCGGGCATGGAGGATCCAGTTGAGGGTTGTGGTTCTATTGTAATGTAGGTTTGATTACAATAGTGGTGTGAACAGTTTTAGTGAGCTTCCTTGTTACCTTATTTCCCCTTATGCTGAAAGGCTCGGGCATGGAGTATCTAATCGAGTTGTTGTAGTTTCATGATGATCTAAAAATTAAGAATACTTGTATTCTTGAAATTATTTGCAAGTAAAATTTATGTGTTAAAATGCAAATGGACCAACTTTGCAACATAATTTTAATAGGATTTACTCATTCAAGATGCATATAAACAACAGCAAAATCAATGAACAAAAAACACATAACACAACAAATGATAAAGGAGTTCACCCCTCTCTTGGGCTACATCTCCTGGTCTAGCTTTCAATAGATCATTTGTATTATTTGCTCAAAGTGCTCAAAAATGTGATTTACAATGCTCAAAATTCCAAATAGACTGCTCCAATGGCTTCAGAATGTCCAAAAACCCCTAGCTTGGCTTTTTCGGCACCTCGTATGGCCAAAAATTGAAGAAGATAGGATTCCTGGAAGTCTCCCCTTCAAACTTGTTGTCTCTGCATCTACAAAACGCACCCTTGTTGGCTCAACCTAGCCCACATCCATATTTAAGTGTAAAAACTTAGCACTGGGTGCAACCGCACAACCGGTACAAACTGTCGAATGGTTATGCGCCGGCCTTTAACTACCAAGGCCCGTGGGCACATGGTCACCACATGATCGCGCGCAATACACAACAGGGCTAAAGTTCAAACCGTATACAAAAACGTAGGATTAAACCCATGCGCATACACATTGGTCACATGTTATATGTCAAACACGCACATTTCAAAATGGTTACAACATATATATATTACGGTGGGTTTAACCACCCGTAGCACCGGTCGTATGCAATACATATATATAACCATGGGCCAGGGCTTAGCCCCGGCCTGGTTCATGCCCCAATTCACATTTTTTCAAATTCAAATATATTACAACACATACATATGTTAAGTTACACATGCGGGTGTGTCGGTTGGGCAGCCTTTCCCAAGGCTTTACCCTGCCCGGAGGTCACGGGGTCGACTCCTGCCAAGTGCAAAGATTTTAATCCAATAAACATGTGACACATGGCAGCCATTGATTGGGCCACGTGTTTCCATCCTGTTCGCTGCCAACAAGCCATGTCACATGCCAACTCTCTCAATAGCTTCCTGCCACATGTTGTACGGCCTACCATGTCAGCGTTCGTACGGACTGTACAGTCAGAACCCCTTTTTTTTGTCTGTTTGTAAATTTGAACAGAACGCAATATCTCTCGCTCCCAATGTTTTTTTGAACCCAAACGAGTTACATTGGGTTTGTAATGATGAGGCCTACGCTCTCATTCGATTTGAAGTGATTTCAAACACTTTGAATTTTTGAGCAACATTTGATCCGCCGGATCACACCTCCCCATTGGAAAGCTTTTGGACCTCCAAAAGACTATTTTTAGTCTATTTGAAGATGATGGTATAGTTCCCTCCCTCTTCCAACCTCAATACGCTTGGATTTTCTTGGATTTGTACCTTTAAGACCAACTCGAAGATACTGCACATTTCCTCGTTTTGAAGTTCGCATTCTCCTATCAAGGATGGTGTATTCATGCAATTCTGTAAGATATTCTAGGGAAAAATAATCTATAGAATGAATTTGAACATGCTCTCCTTGCTCATCAATCAAAGGAGGCTCATACAATTTCAAATTCTCAACATTAACAACTGCATACATTTGCATATAATGAGGCAAATCTAAACGGAAGGCATTGTTACCAATCTTGTCGATAATCTTGAAAGGACCTTATCGAATTGGTTTGAGTTTTTTACCTTCTCATTTAAGCCTCTCCTTACTGATGTAAATCCAAACTTCATCTCCAACTTGGAAACTGTGATCAACACGATGCTTGTCATGTCTCGTCTTGTACTTGGCTTGACTCCTTTCCAACTGCTCTTGCACCATTTGATGTATCGACTGAATTTGTTCAATGAACTTTTATGCCCTATCAATGGCATATTGAACTTCAATAGAAATATCCTTCCCAAAGATAAAATGTAAAGGAGATTTGGGCAAATAGCTAAAACATACTTCAAATGGCGACGTTTGAGTTGAAGAGTGCTTAGCTTGATTGTAAGCATGGTGAATGTAGTGTAAATGTTCATCCCAAAGTTTAGGATGCTTGTTGCAATAAGAATGAAGAAGATGCACCACTATTCAATTTACCACTTCTGTCTGACCATCTGTTTGCAGATGAAAAGTTGTGCTCTTTTTCAGTTTGGTGTCCATGAGTGCCCATAAGCTCGACCAAAAACTTCCAACAAATCGAGAATCCTGATAAAAAATAATGGATTTAGGCAATCCAAAATGCACCCAAACATTTTGAAAGAACATTTGTGTCATTTGTTCAGTTGTAAGCTGCTTCATACAAGGCATCAAAATACACATTTTTCTAAATCGATCAACCGCAACATAAAGATAATCATGATTTCATCTAGACATAGGTAGCCCTCCTACAAAATCCATGGAAATACTTTCGCAAGGACGAGAAGGAACCGGAAGTGGAGTATACAAACCCAACTTTCGATTTCTAGGTTTACTTGTGGCACATAACGAACATCCTCGAACATATCTTGAAACACTTTCATTCATTTTAGGCCAGTAGCAGTATCTTTGCAAATTAGCCACTGTCTTGCCTACACCAAAATGACCAG
>JASDQU010424567.1:0-10041 GCA_032191745.1 Picea mariana
ACTTCCTCATATCAATCTTAGGAATGTGGTTGGTATTCAACCCAAAGTTGGAGTTTCTCCATTCTTGATTCACCTTCCTTGTGTCCTCATCATGAATTTCATGGGATGCATTTTTACTTTCAGGTGTCTTCTCTGTTACAAAATTTTTTAATACTTCCATGATCTCCTCTTTTAAACCATCCATCTTTGCCTCCAACTTAGTTTCCATCTATTGTAGTTCATCTTTTGTTACTATCTTCTTTTGTAAATCATTTATGTCCCTACGCATTTCTTCACCTTCATCAAGAGTCCAAGTAGGATTGTCTGGAGGGTTATTTTTTGTAGAAGCTCCCTTTTTGGGTGGCATGTTGGCCAAGTATCACTTTTGAACCTTGATTTTGAGGTGGTTCTGCTAGACAATGTTTCTTCTGTTGTATCTCCCAAGTTTCAACCCTTCTGGGTATGAAACATTATTTTATGTAGTTCTCTGATATTTCTTCTCTGCAATTCCACAGGTCTGTTCAAAATTGGAGGTGCCAAGTGGAATTTATGGTAACTTCCCCACAACTTGCTGATTTTTGTCCTTTCCAGGAGATCTCACTAGTATAGCATGCCCTGCACAAAATAATTGATATAAAATTATGAAACTTGTACCAGAAATACTACAGACTGTCCATTATCCAATGAAATGGCCAGTACCACTCAATTTGGATACTCTGGGAAGAAGTTATGATTGTTTTACCTAGAACACCTTCTTGAGACTAGTCAATAGGACTAGTCAGATACCCTATCTTCCACATGGTGTATCTACAAATTTAAGATGAACCAGAAGCTGACATTTTTACCACAAATACCTTACTAATTTTTGTGAATAGCCTCTAGAGTTCAGGTTCTAAAACATTACAAAAAATATTTTATAGAAAAAATTCCACAATGACTCAGTTCAGGATGATTCAAGAACCCTATCTTGTACAGGATGTATCTCCGAAAGTATAAGGCATTAGGAGATGAAATTTTAACCCAGTGTACCTTGATCCATTTACTAAATATCCTCCAAGCTATTCCTTTTGAAACATTGTAGAAAAATAATTATAGTGAAAATTCCAAGGTGTCTCAGATGTAGTAGAGAAACCCCAAGACCTTGAGCTCTGATACCATATGTTAAGAACCAAATATCAATATAGCATAGAAAAACCTCATAAAAAGTAATCAATGCCTTGAAAAAGAGATAATTTCAGATAAAAAGCCTCTTCAAGGGGGAAACCTCCTTTTACCCCACTTAAATGTTCAAGTACAGGATGATTCCAAATGAACATGTCTTCTTCATATATATAGGAGACTAGGAGGTATAATTACAACTAATGGAATAAAGCCGACATAAATAAAATAACATTAATAATGTAATATGCCTCAATTAAGGGGTAATGAGCCAATATTATGGCTTAACATGATGCTGAAGAGAAATTATATTCCACGTTCATGAAAATGAAGTCCATGGTGGAAGAAATGTACGAGGA
The DNA here is from genome assembly GCA_032191745.1 of Picea mariana. Taxonomy (NCBI): domain Eukaryota; kingdom Viridiplantae; phylum Streptophyta; class Pinopsida; order Pinales; family Pinaceae; genus Picea; species Picea mariana. The sequence goes on from JASDQU010424567.1 coordinate 1,497, forward strand.
TTGAAAGAAGGCCAAGGGAGAAACCACATCGGTAAAAATTAAAGTAGTTAAAGAAGAAGGCGAAGGTGAAGAAAATACAAAGCCTCCTTCATCCCCCTCACCATCATCATCATCTTCTTACGATGGAAGTGAACATTCTTCTGATAAGAAGAAAAATCATTTTGAGAAGTCTTCTCATTCTCATGATTTGCCTTTGTTAAAGTTAGATGTAAAGGTTGATTTGCTTGCTTATGATGAAGTGTCGAATGCAAAGAAGCTGGATAATTGGGTCAAACATATTGAAGTATATTGTAGGGTACATAAAATCATAAAGGACACTGCAAGGATATAGTTGGCTACTCTTTGCCTAAGCGACACAACTTTGACATGGTGGGAGAGTTGGACACAAGTTGATATTATTCAACATGGAAAAATCATTTCTTCCTAGATTGAATTTATTGCTACATTAAGAAATCAATTTTATCCATTAGCTTATATGCAAACATCAATGATTGCTTGGCAACATTTGATACAAGCAAAAGCGAAAAATGTTCAAGCTTATACGCAGGAATTTAATAGGAAGGCGTTGTCTTTGGGAATTCCATTACATACTTCTGGAAATCTTCTAAAGTACATTGGTGGTATGCATTCATATATTCAACATACTATATTGATATTTATTCCTACTAATGTTGACAAAGTGTCAGTATAATCTACTCATCTCAAAGCTATCAAAGGAAAAAATGTTGTTGATAATGTGTCAAGGGAGCCACATGAATTCAAGGAGAAGTTGAAGGAAAAATGGAAGAGTAAGAAGACAACTATAGTGAAGAAGGATAAAGAGAAGAAGACTACATGTTCTCACTATGAGAAGAAAGGCCATGATGAGAAGAAATGTTGGAATTTGCATCAAGAATTGAATCCAAAGTGGGCTAAACATAGGAAGGGTAAAATGAATACCACGACCATAGTTTAGGATCTTGGATCATATTCTGAGGATGAAACTAAGGTTACAACTATGGGAATCAAAGATAAATATTTTGTTTCTAGTTTCAATTCGCATACTTCTTCTGTAAAGTCTAAAGTAATCCCTAATGAAAGGGAAAAATATGACCTTTTTCATTTATGAGTTATCTCAAAGCACACTAAGATTGATACACTTGTTGATAGAAGATTACAATTAAATCTTATTTTAGAGCAAGTTGTTAAGAATATGGGATTGGAAGCTAGGCCTCATACAAGACCATATCCTTTGGGTTGGATTTTTTATAATGCTCATATACAAGTAACTAAGAAATGTAAGTTATGGTTTGCAATCGCATCCAATTTCATTGACGAGGTAGAGTTAGATGTTGTTCCACTTGAAATTTGAGGGATGGTTTTGGGAAGTCCCTACTTATATGACAGGAAGACCATTTTCTATAGGGAACAAAATAAGTATCATATTTTAAAGGATGGTATTGATTTCATTGTGAGGGATCATCATATGAAGATGAATTTGATAGTTGTCACTACAAGGCACGTGAAAATGCTATTTAATGCTAGTATCTAGGATTCAGGTTTACAAACAACGGTTGGAAGTAAAGAATATCCTTTGGTTGATGTTTTTCATGTTAATAAGGGAAAATATGTTGATGGTTCATTCTCTTTCGCATTTGTTTATTCAGTTTTTTTGTTTAATTTATTACTAATCAATGGAGTATGTTTAGTAGCTGCAACAATGAATGGTAGAGTTTGTGAATTGAAGGGAAAAGTTAACTTGGTCAACAATGTTGTTTGAGTCTTTTTTATTATTATGATGAGTTAGGTTCTCATTATCCAATAAGGATGGATGGATGATACTAGACAAGTGAGGAAAAAGTATCCTCACTTCGTTTTTGAATGATCCAGACTTTTGGAGGTCCAAAAGTTCTTCAGTGAGGAGGTGTGATCCAGGAGGATCCAGAACGCTAAAAAAATGATCTTTTCAAATGTTAATGATAATGAATTCATTTCATAGATCTCAAGGAGAGATTTCCAACATTGCATGAATCACCTCAAACGAACATCATATGATGAAGTTATGATTTTTGAAATTTTTGACAAAAATAGGAAAAATGGGGATGACCATAGGTTGATACGTGGACCATCTATATAGCTAACATAGTACATGTGATGTCATGACGATGTCAACATGAGAGGCTGACATGTGTTAATTGGATTCAGTGTTTTGGCACTTGATTGGACTAGTAAAAAAATTCCACGTGTCATTCGTACGATGACATGACATCCATACAGTTCATGTGGGACCAATGAAAGGGTGAAACATGGAAGGTTGTATAGTGATGTGGCATCTAGGTGGAAGATATGTATAGGTACAATCCACAGATTGACGTGGCATACAACATGTGAGGTGGCCCAATCTAGGAGTGCCACATGTAAGGAAGTGATTTGGTGGTGATGGCCAATAAGAGGCTTCCATGTGGATCAACTAGGTGGTGCCATGTGGCACCTTTGAGAAGCCTAAGAAGGCTTGGGTTCGAAAATTTTGAGCCAACACAACTACATGGTTAAAAAAAATTCAGAAAACATATGTATGTATAATTAAATCATATAACCATAAAGTCGAGGTTATGGGGTTTGAACCCAAGACCTACTGGCACATATACCAAATGTCCAATCGTTACACCAAATACACCCTTTGTTAAGGAATTTGTCACTATAACATTTAATGCAGAGCCACGTCGACCATACAGAGCGGGCCATGGTTAGGCCACCCATGCCTTTATAAAACCTACATGGAAAAAGATCCCGAGGTAGAAATTTTGAGTGTGATTATCTAAGTTTGTGCCAAGAACTTGGATTGAGTTCATCTTGGTCTCAATTTGCATGTCGTTAAGTTTTGTAGAGAAGTATACAATGTTTATACTTATTTTTCTTAGTTTTTCAATAGGAGTATGATGGTGATGTCGTTTTTATGCTAAAATGTTGTGTAGGAAATTCTTAGTTCCATTTTCCATGTACGAGAGCCATAGTCTTGTTTTGCATGCAAAAGGGGGTCTTTAAGCACTTGTTCAGAACATAGTCAAGTTTATACTCATTCTGCTCATAATTTTGAGAGGAATTGAGTGGTAACCTCTGTTTCTGGGTTTGAGAAAAATAATTGAAGGGTGTCTTCAAATTTTCCATTGTAAATCATCATTGTATCAAGCATTTGAGAATTAATAAATCAGTCTTACTGTCTGGAAGAAGGCTTGGAGATGTATCCCAATATGGGTGAACTTCATTATCAAACTATGTAACAAGCTTTGTTATTTTCTATCTCCATTTATATCTATTTTGGCACTCATAATTTATGCAAGTTATTATCAATTAATGAAGTTTATGGATAAATAAGTGTTTTCACATGATATTTTGCAAATAGTCATAATGATCTTAATTTCCCAAATATGGTCAGATGTTTAGTGTTTTCTTGAGAACTAATTGCCATCTAAGGATTTTCGGATCATCGCAAGTGAAACCCAATGTAACTCTCGACATGTGGACTCTTTTATTTGATGGATCCATGTCGAACAAAGGTGTAGGTGTTGGATACATCCTCAAATACCTTAAAGGTAAAAGAAATTTAATAGCTTGTAGAATTGAATTCCAATGCACTAATAATACTGCGGAGTATGAAGCTCTAATCTAAAAGCTAAGAAAAGTAGTTGATCTCAAATTCAAGTTAATAAATATTTTTGGAGACATTGAAATTATAATCAATCAAGTAAGAAATATCATTCATTATATCTCCAATCACCTCAAACACTACCAACAAGATGTATGGGATTTAGTGAAGAATTTTGAAGCTTTTAATATCAGTTCCATTCCTCATTCTTTAAATTATGATGCTCATTTATTGGAAAATGTTGAATCTAAACTAATTCCATTATAAGACATAATACTTGACAATTTTATATGGAGTTGTTGTACAGGTCTTCAATACATGACAACATATACAATTGGAGCGTCTTTGAAGACGATCAACAGATCATCAATTTCTTACACTTGAAAGACACTTTTAAAGATTTATTCATTGAAGAAGATAAACGTGACCAAGACTTAGATTGTCAAAATGAAGTCTTCCAGGACAATCAATTGAAGAAAAAAATGCTCAAGATAATGCCATTCCCAAACTTGTTGTTATACTTGAAAAGTTATATGACTTGTAGGATAAGTTTAAGAAAGTCACCAACTAAAAAATAAACACCTCATCAATGCAGTATGGAGTAATCGATTTGGGAATTAATGACAAACCCCATATCTTCAATCTTGGTATCAATTTTTCTCTAGGAGAAAAATGGGCTTTCATAAAAATTTTCAGGGAGTACAAATATATATTTGCATGGACATATGATGATCTCAAAATTTTTGACACCAGGATCATCCAACACATTATACCAATGAAACCTTAAGAAAATCTGTTTCAACAAAAGATAAGTAAAATGCATCCAAACTTAGATCCCTTAGTCAAAGAAGAACTAAACAAACTCTTGGCTACTAAAATTACCTTCCATGTTAGGTATAATCAATGGATATCCAATCTAGTGCTCGTTAGGAAGAAAAATGGAGACATAAGATTCTGTGTTGATTTCAGAAATATGAACAAGGCTTTAGATAAATATAATTATCCCATCCCTCCCATGGAAAAGATCTTACAATGTGTGTCTAGATATGAAATGATCTCTTTTAGATGGATTCTCATGATATAATCAATTCCTAGTTTCCCATGACGACCAATTGAAGACTACATTTATAAAAATGTGGGGAACTTACACATACTGAAGAATGACTTCTAGATTGATTAATGGGGAGAAAATTTATAGAGATCCATGGTGATCCAGGCAGATACTGGTGGCCACCCTCCTATTCAACTAATTCAGAATGGTTCCACATCTTGGAAATCGTATTATAGTTTTTTGGGTCCCAAACTTATGGGGCTACTTTGAGGCCCTAAATGATGTTTTCCTGACATGACAACACTCAATATATGTTAGAGGCATTATTGGGCCATTTGGAATGTTTACTTCTTATATATACCTTTCTAATGGGATACCGAGTTCCCCAAACATAGATCATATACAAAAGTAACACCCCTGGGAAGTTGATGTATCAACTAACCACATCGAGGCCCACAAGCCTCTTGGAGTTTCATATTCTAGGGTTAGGTTTTTGGATGTTTAGGTTTTATCATTGATTTTTTATGTTAAAATTCCTTTTTGGCCTCTTTGTAATCAACTTCTTGAGAATGAGCATAGTTGAAACATATCTCTCTCTTCAGGGATAAGCTACCACCATTCTAACTAGTTTGTATGCTTTGAATTTTACAATATTTTGTATTCCATTCATTAAAAGAACTTGAGTTAGTTGTATTACCATGTTTCCTACAATATATATGTGTGTTTCCTTATTATATCTCTTCCTTCATTTCAATCTCAATATAACCCAGACTAGTGGTATCATAATAGTGATCTAGGTGGATATTGGTGGCCATCCACCTATTCCAACTGGCTCCTATTGACAGTTTTTAGTTCATCACGTTCTTATGTAATTCCTTGTAATTGTGGGTTCTACACTTTCAGGGTTGTCTGAAGCCCTACATATCTTCTAGGTGGATATTTGGTGGCTTCCCACCTAATCCAATTGGCTTATTTTGAATGTTTTCATGTCAACACATCTTTTTATACTTTGAGGGTAGTTTTTGGGCCCTAAACAATGTTTTTTGGTTTTCCACAGTCAAACTGTAGATGAAGTCAAATCTTGATGGAATAATGGGTAGTTATTGAAAATACCTTTCCAATGGGCTATCACGAACCTAAAATGGAGGTTGTATGAAAAGTTATGACCCCAGGAAGTTGAGGTACCAACTTACCCATCGGGGCCCACATAACTTTTGGTGTTTCATCTCCTAGGGTTAGGTTTTTAAATGTATAGTGTTTTCACATTCATGAGTAATGTTGAAAATTCCTATGGAGCCTCATTGTAATCATTATGTTCAGATGGATGCACATAGCATCCACATCTCTTCTCATAGATAACTACCACCATTCGAGCAAGTTGTTTTCAGTTCTGCAGTTTTACAGTTTCAACGTATTTTGTTTATTCAATAGAAGTTATTGTTCACTGGATATATTTTGTTGTTATCACTATCTATGAATTATTGTATTATTTTTGTTCCTCTCATAAATCCAAATAATTAGTGGGTGAAATCACGAAGGTGGGTTACACTTTCGTGACAATCGGGTCTCCAAATTTTCGAAAAACACATTTTCGGCCGAACTAAATAATTTTTTCGGCCGAAAGATATTATTTTCGGCCGAACTATTGTTCGATCGAAAACATAAATGTCAAATCGAATAGAGCGATAACCGGGCCCTTGATTTGCGTGTACAAATTTGGTCGGCCGAATATTTTTTTTCCGGCAATAGTTTTTCGGCCGAACTATTGTTCGGCCGAAAGATTGTTCGGCCGAAAACTTTTTTGGTCGAACAATAGTTCGGCCGAAAGAGTTTTTATATAATTGCCACACATCGAAGAGGGATGTTTCGAAACTTCTTTGGTTGTGTGGCTCTGTGTTGGGAGCTCTGTGTAGCAATTACGCCGAGGGTCGTGGTAGCAATTTCGCCGAGGTCGTGGTGCTGTGTTGGGAGCTCTGTGTAGCAATTTTGTCGAGGGTCGTGGTAGCAATTTTGCCGAGGTCATGGTAGCAATTTCTCCGAGGGTCTGTGTCACCGAGTTCACGGGAGCAGTTTTGAGCGGTCACTGAGGTCGCGGTCGCGGGAGCAGTTTCGAGCGGTCACCGAGGTCGCGGGAGAAATTTCGAGCGGTCACCGAGGTATTTTACATAAAGGTTGGCGTTTGTATGTTATGGTTTTCAGTTGGCGTTTGTATGTTGGCGTTTGAAATTTATGTTATTTTACATAAATTGCGTTTGCAGTTTTGTTTGTATGCTGTATGTTATATAACAGTTGCGTTATATATTTGTATGTTGTATGTGTTATATAACAGTTTGTATGCGTTTGCAGTTATATAACAGTGTTTGTTATGCTGTATGCGTTATATAACAGTTTTGTTATGCTGTATGCGTTATATAACAATTTTGTTATGCTGTATGCGTATGCGTATGCGTATGCGTATGCTGTATGCCTATGCGTTATATAACAGTTTTTTTATGTTGTATGTTGTATGTTGTATGCGTTATATAACAGTTTTGTTATGCTGTTATGCTGTATGAGTTATATAACAGTTTTGTTATGCTGTATGCATTATATATAACAGTTTTGTTATGCATTGTATGCTGTATGCATTATATAACAGTTTTGTTATGCTATATGCGTTATGCATTGTATGTTGTATGTGTTATATATAACAGTTGCGTTATAACACAGTTTTGTTTGTATGTTGTATGTTATATAACAATTTTATTTGTTTGTATAACAGTTGCGTTTGTTGGTTTGTATAACAGTTGTGTTTGTTATAACAGTTATGTTATATAACAGTTGCGTTTGTTATATGTTATATAACAGTTATATTATGTTATATTATATTATGCGTATGTTATATTATGTTATATAACAGTTGCATTTGCGTATGTTATATTGTTATATTACAACATTGCCAACACCAAATCCATATTACAACACTGCCAACACCAAATCCATGTCATTAAAATATAAAATCTGAATTATACAAAAACACTTCAGAAGAATCAAACAAATACGCACATAATCAAAAAGTAAGACCAGAAAAGAGAATCCGACTCACCAACCTTTTAGAGGATAACACAGCCAATATTGCGTACAACTATATTGCGTTTAATCACTCTGATCACTCTATTAATCAGAGTGTAACCTTGTATTATTTCGATTATACTCCACTCTGATCACTCTGTTATATTATTTCGATTATACTCATTTATATTATTTCTGTTATATTCACTCTGTTATATTATTTCGATTATACTCATTTATATTATTTCTGTTATATTATTTCGAAAATAATATAACAGAAATATAACTCAAATTATGTATTCAAATTACTCAGGTTAAATTACAGATTAAATCAGAGTTTTCTTAATAATTACATGTATTATGGTATGGGTTCTTAATAATTACATGTATTACGGTTCAAATGCGCATGGATACATTTCTCCCTAGCTGTGATGAACCGGTATAAAACATGCTCTGTTATGTATCTGTGATCTTCTCCTGTACATATATAATATAAAACATATATTTATGTTTTGTTTTAGCACTACTGTATCCATGTCCTTGCAGTCTCAGCCCAAATATACTTTCAATACTTTCAACTATAACAATAAGAAATGAAGTCTTCATATGATTGTATATTGTTTTTATTTCGGAACAATCATTGCAATCAAATGTTCACAAAACAATTAGTTTTAATTTGTAGACTGTCCAATACTGTTATTCTGTGGAAATAATTATCGAATAGAATGCCTTTTTCTCACTAAATTTTTACACCTTCTCGATTACCTTTTGTTATTCCAAGCCTATAAGCTTACATGGAAAATTACGTTACATTTGTT
>JASDQU010424568.1:0-10047 GCA_032191745.1 Picea mariana
ATATCTGTCAGATTTTGTTTCATCCATAGAATCTGTGTACAACATGTTGTTGTTGCAATATAATTTTCTTCGGATGTAGATAAATATACTGATGATTGTTTCTTTCTTAGCCAAGATACTAAACACTCACCCAAGTAGAACGTTGCTCCATTGGTGCTTCATTGGTCATCAATACAACTTGCATCTGTGTAGGCAATAAGTGATACATCCTTTCCTTTTGGATACCATAATCCAAACTCTTATGTTCCTTTGAGATATTTGAAAATCCTTTTCACTTCTAAGACATGTGATTCCTTTGGTGCTGCTTGAAATCGTGCCACTTGTCCAACTTCCTGCATTACACCTAGTCTGGATGTTGTCACATATAATAAGATACCAATCATTGACCTATATTTCCTCTGGTATGTAGACTTTAAATCATCATCTTTGCTCAACTTGCAACTGGTTTTCATAGGAGTGGTAACTAGTTTGCAATCTTCCATTCCAAACTTCTTTAGCATTTATGTGATATACTTAGTTTGAGAAATAAAAATTTCTTTGTTGCCTTGACATATCTGAAGACCCAGAAAGAAGGATAGTTCTCTGAGTAATAACATTTCAAATTCATTCTACATATCCTTTGCAAATTGTTGGCTTAACCTGTCATCATTACTTCCAAAAATAATATCATAAACATAAACTTTAATTAATAAAATACTATCTCGAGTTACCTTGATGTAGAGGTTGTTTTATGCACTTCCTTTTCTGAAACCTTCCTGCTGTAGATATTTATCCTGTCTAGAGTACCATGCTCTAGGAGCTTGTTTTAGACCATACAATGCCTTCTACAATTTACACACATAATCTGTGTTTTCTGAAAACTGAAATCCTTCTGGATGTTTGATGTAGACTTCTTTTTCAAGTTCCCCATTCAGAAAATTTGATTTCACATCCATCTGATACACTTTAATATTCTTGGAGCATGCATAATATAAAAACAATCGGATTGCTTCCATTCTGGAAACTGGGGCAAATGACTCTTCAAAGTCGATTCCTTCAACCTGTGCGTATCCTTTGCATACCAATCTAGCTTTGTTCCTTGTAACGTGTCTATGTTCATTCAATTTATTTATGAAAACCCACTTTGTTCCAATCACATTCTTATTCTTTGGTCTTGGAACCAATTCCCAAGTGTCATTCTTCTCTATTTGATCCAATTCTTCATCCATGGCCTTATTCTAGAATTCATCCTTGCTGGCCTCTTCAAAATTGTTTGGTTCAATCGTAGATAAGAGTGCTAGGTGCGTTTATTTTTGTGAACATATTCTTCTTCTAGTCTCAACTCCTGCATCATTGTTTCTGATAATCTTATCTAAAGGATGATTCTTCTGTACTCATTTGCTAGGTGTCTTTGGAGGCACTTGATGAACTTTCTCTTCTACTTCTGTCTGATCCTCTTCATCTTCCCCTTCTACTTCTTCTTCATCTTCTGCTTCCTCTTCATAAAGTTGTTCCATTGATTCATTTTCTTCTTCCTTTAATTCTCGTCCACCTATTTCATCAATTGTTACATTGATTCTTTCCACAAATTTGTTCAACCTCAGATTGTAACACTTGTATGCTTTTCTTGTACTTGAGTAACCAACAAGTACTCCTTTGTCCACATGAGAGTCAAACTTTCCCATTCTTCCATCTTCTCTTTTGATGTAGCATTTTCTTCCAAATACTCTTAAGTGCTTCACATTTGTTGGTCTTCCTTTCCATATCTCGTAGGGAGTTTTTTCATTGTTGTTTCTCAGCATTACTCTATTTTGAATGTGAACTATTGTATGCATTGCATGCATCCAAAAAATATCTGTCAATTTGGAATCCATTAGCGTTGTTCGAGCCATTTCCTATATTGTCTTGTTTTTTCTTTCAACAAATCCATTCTGTTGAGGTGTCCTAGCAACAAAGAATTTTCTTTTTATTCCATGCCTACTGTGGTAGTCCATAAATTACTTTGAAGTGACCTCTCCTCCATTATCAGATCTCAAACATTTAATTTTTGAATCCATTTCATTTTCAACCATCTCCTTGTAGACCTTGAAGTTTTCAAAAGCTTCAGACTTATTCCTGAGAAAGAAAACTGCAGTCAGTCTTGTATAATCATCAACTAATAACATACAATACTTCTCACATTTTAAAACCTTTGTTGTAGTTGGTCCAACTAGATCAGTATGCACAATTTCCAGTGGTCTTGTCATTGAATATTCCTTTGATTTGAACCCGGTCTTTGTTTTCTTTACTTGTTGACAATGCTTGCATAAAGTGTTGGTTGGTTTCATGATCTGGGGAATTTCTCTAACTGCTTCCTTTTTGTTGAATTTTACAAGGTTATAAAAGTGTATGTGACCCATTCTTCTATCCCATAGCCAACTTTCATCTTCCTTTCCTAGACAACACTTTTCATTTCCAATTTCACTTAATACATGTTGCTTGTAGTTCTTGCAGCTGTTACAATCAATTTTCTCGAACCTTCTTTTCTTATCTCACACTTCTGTGAATTGAAAGTAATTTTATGACCTTGGTCACACATTCGAATAACACTTAGATGATTATGTTTCATATCTTCTACTAGTAGAACATTTTCTACCTTTGTATTCTTGTTTCCATTTTTTACTATTCCTTTTCCAATGATTTTAGTTGAATCATCATTTCTGAAGGAGACTGATCCATCTCTTTCTTTTCCTAATGTAAGAAACCTGTCTTTATCATCTTTCATGTGTTTTGAACAACCATTATCAACATACCAACTATGTTTATTTTGCTTAGATTGTAGAGCAAATGTGCATTATTCATTGCTATATTGATTCTGCTTTCTTATCCATGTTCTCTTCTGAGGTTCTTGTATGTGATTGTTGTGGTTCTCTAGGAGGGACTTCCATTCTAATATATTTGTCTATGTGTCCAAAGTTGTTGCACTTGTAGCATTCCACTTCAGTGCTCAATGATTCAAACCTGTTGTAGCCTCTTCTCTGTGTTTCAATAGGCCTTCTTGGATAACCATTTTGTGTATGAATTTCAAAGTTGTTTATGTTCCTCCTATTTTCTCTGCAATTTACAACTTTATGTCCAAAATTATTGCATGCATAACATAAACCAAAAAAGATAGTTTGATACCTGGGAGTTGAAGATCTTCTTAAAGGAGTTACTTTTATGAATCCTTCTTCTTCTTGAGGCCTGTTTGTTTCTATTGGTCATTGATTATAAAATATGAATCTTCTCGGTGGAGGAGTGTCCCTATAATCTTCTTTGTAGGTCTTCCTATTCTCTTTGATTGTTTTGAATAATTGTTTGGGTATGTTTCTTGTTTTTTTTCCTTAGAGCTTGATCCATTTTTTGTCTGATTGTATCCAAGTCCAAACTTGTCATGATGAGGCTTTTGATTTCTAATAATGTCATCCAAAACTTTTGAGTTGTTCTGCATATTTTTTGAATATCCTTTCTCAATGTGACAATCTCTGCTTCCAAATTTCCAATGATCCTGTCTCTTTCTTCTAGTTTTTCTTTGAGTGCTTCTTCAATTCTTTTATCTTCTTCTATTTGAACCTTCAATTTCATGATAATTCGTTCTAGTTCTTGAGTGTCTTATTTCTTGTATAGTTCTTCTTGTAGCTTCTTGTTTTTCTTCTTTTCTCTTCTTATAACTTCTATGGCACTCAACAATTCTTCTCGGTAGTCAAATTCCACCTCTTCATATTCTTCTTTAGTGTCTTCTTTATTAGAGTCTTCTACTGCCATGAATAGAACTCTTTTTGTCTCACTGTCACTAACTTCATCTTCATCTGATGAAGATATGTCTTCTTTGGTTAATAATCTTTTCTTGAAAGCTTTCTTTTTGCCTTTATATGTTTGTTTTCTATTTGATTAACATTCATCATTCCTCTTATTTTTCTTATGAGGACATTTTTTATCAAAATGACCAATACCATCACAATTAAAACAAATCAATGGAAGCTTACCTTTATATCTTCTGTTGGTTCCCTTGTTCAATCTTCTGACAAAGTTGGCCACTTCTTCTTTATCTTCTTCTGAGAAGTCACTCCTCCTGCTATGTTCCTTTTGCTTTCCCTTTTGGATGCTTTGAAAGATGCTTCTTTTAAATCTGGATTTTCCTGTTCAGTTCTCATTTTATATGTTGTGAATATTTCATGTAGTTCATCCATGCTTATTGAGTCTAGATCTTCTCTTTCTTATAATGATTATATCTTAGGATCAAATCTCATAGGAAGAGATCTTAGTACCTTTTGAACAATTACAGATTCTTCAATTTCTTCTCTCAATCCTATGATTGCATTCACTGTTTCATCGACTCGTAAGAAGTAAGCTGCAATATTCTCATCTTCCTTCATCTTTAGTTGTTCCAATTGACCCATGTAAGTTTAAAGCTTTGCTGCTTTGAATTTTGAATCTCCTTCATAAATATTTTGAAGTTTGTCCCAAATCTCTTTAGTGGATTTACAATGTTCAACTTTAGTATATACTGATTCACCAAGACCATTCAAAAGTGCATTTGTGGCTTTGGAATTATTTTGATTGAGTTTCATTTTGTTTTCACTTGTTGGAAGAATTGTTGGTTCTTTGTATCCATCTACTACTGATTTCCAAATTTTAAATCCATGTGCCTGTATATATTTTTTCATCCTTCTACTCCAGAATGCATACTTCTGTCCATTAAAATGTGGTATTCCATTTTTATACATGTTGTTTCTCTCCATGATCTACCTTTCAGTTGTTAAACTAATTTTTGAAGGAACCTGCTCTGATACAATTTATTGGATTACTAAGAGGGGGGGGGGTGAATCAGTAATAGAGCAATCTAATCATTTTTAACCATAAAATGCAAGTATTATATCAATGTAGCATTATCATCCAATAGTTGCAGAGTAAATAAACAATGAACAAATGAGAAATCATAAACATACACAGTACACCCATGTTTTTACTTGGAAACCCAAAGCGGGAGAAAACCACATAATGTTTTTTCTTATATGTATTTAAGAATTACATTCATTGGAAGCACAAAATTCCTTTGTTTTCCAAATTCAACTAGAAGGAGGATCCAACCCCCTGGTTTCTCAGGATAAAACCTTAGGGAAGATCCAACTCCCCAATTCTTTGGCTACAACAAGGAGGAGGCTACAACCCCCTATGTTATTTGGCTACAACCAGAAGGTGTCTACAACCACCTGTCCTTGCCCCGTCCAATTGTCCTGAAATATAAGTAGAATGATGGAACCACTGTCACACTATCACTGTGAGATATATTGTTGTAAACCTGTACAAATCAACCTGCACCAAACAACCTGTACCAATAACCTGAACCAAACAACCTGTAATCAACATGTACCATAAACAAGTGTATCAACCATGCACCAACCTGTACCTCAACCTATACCATCAACAAGTGCATCAACCATGCACCAAATATGTACCAATCATACATCAAATACACATAAACTATAACTCATCAAGATGTACCAACATCATCAACTATGCACCTCATGTATGTGCCAACTCATCAACTACTTGTCTCAACCATGTACCCAACATGTACCTCAACCAAAATCCCTCTTCAATTTCATCATCCAGATCTGTTTTGTAACTCTGTAATAGAATTGGTGTATACGTTCGCATACCTACAAGCCTTCCTTAACTTTAACAACAAGAGACTAACATTTTCATCAAACTTTACTTTAGTCTCACATGACTAATTTTGGATCAGTCAACAACCCTAACTTGAAATAGTCATAACTATGTACCTGTAATGAATAAAGATCTGAAAATAGTACACAATGTTCTTCAATGTCTTTTATGCAATTCCTATAGGTTTCACTACTTTGAACCTCTCAGAAAAGAAGTTATAGAAAAAATGACATACCTTGTTGAATTTTGGCTTATTCTAGAGAGCGAACTTGTATAGCGTTCCCCACATGGAATATTTTTTGTATGGATCTGAAAATGGTACAAAGAATACTATAGACTATACTCTAACCAATTCATTTTTTCTTACTGAATTTGGATCTGTTATGAAGAAGTTATGACATTTTTTCCCGAAACACCTGTTTTAGACTAGTTTCAGGACTAGCCATAAACCCTATTTTCCATGGAGTGTAACTCCAAAATACAATGACCCACAAGATGAAATTTTTATCACAACTACTTGGATATGTTTCCTCAATGGCCTCCATATTTCACAATCCGAGTCATTCTAGAAAAAATATTATTGAGAAAATGTTGAGATGACCTGTAAATAACATACCTTAGAAAGCATCATCAAAAGAATTTATCCTCCCTTGAATTTCTACATTCTTTACTTCACCTTCCCTCTAAAATTCGCCTTAGATATCCTTTGGTTACCTCAGTCACTTGTAGATATTAAATATTCTCAAGTGTGATTTAAAATGAGAGACCCTTGCCTCTTATTTATACTTTTATGTAGTTTCCTCAAGGGGTTACCTTCTAACCATCTTAAAGCACTTTCCTTATTTTAGGGCTAACCCACTTCTAACCACTTGTCCACTTAGTAATTTATCCATTAACTTTATTATTTAAATAATTTATTTTGTATACACTTTGACTTATACTACACTCATCACTTCAATTTATTATTTAAATAATTTCTTCTTTGCAACCACTTTGACTACTTTGACCTTTTGGGGCTTCTAGGTGACTCATGAGGGTTCTTCAACTTCACATGGCCATAACTCTCTAACCGTGAGGAGTTATGTGACGTTCCACATACCACAAGAAATGCCATGACATGTACTATCCATATAGAATATTTTTACCTTCAAATATATTAAAACTCTTACCATTATACATCAAACAAAATTGGGTCTGTTACCCAAGCCTTTGTGCTACTTGAATTCTCTACTGGACTTTCTTGAAGGGTTGACATCAATGAAAAGCAACCCAAATAATCAACATTGGAATCCAACTCCATCCAAAAGTAGAGAAATAAATGGCATAGAAAATTGCATCAACAAGGTAAGCTAACATATAAAATTTAGGTTTGTTCATACCCGGTGCTTCTTGGGCTCTAGTGAATATGATGAATGCTAGGATATTCACCCAATTGAACACTTGTCATATATTCACCATTATGTAAGCCATCATAAACCATTCCATATGAAAATGTGTGTTTGTTTCCTCACCATACGACCTGCAAATCATGGTGTTCAATAACATGTATGGTTCTTTAAGGCATTGATTTGAGATAAACCTCTCCCCTTTCTTGACATGTCTCAGCTCATCATTTTACCAATATTCCATTAATTATTTGAAATATTCATTTTCTACCCTGAACTTCTCTAGAAATGACTCATTAAATCACATTGTAGGCCCTAGGTTTGATATCTGATTCTGTTGTCTTTATGGTTTAGAGAAGTAATTAGGACTTTAGACTCATTGACTATGGTGCCCATTCCTTTTTCAAGGTGGGTAAAACACCATCGTGCAACGTCGTTGTACGAGAACAATGTAGGGTGTGTTGTGATAGTTATTGGCCTTTCTAATATTTTGATATGCTTCAATTTCTTCATCTTTAGGTGGGAATTCTTCAGTGTGAAAGATGTGGTAAATTTCATCGTACCTCGGAAAATGACTTTCCCATTGAAGAAACTGGTGTCTGCAATCAGAACCAAGAAGAAATTGGTGTCTGCGATCAGAACCAAGTATAAACTGTTAATAGTTGCAGGTAAAAAATCCGATGGATTTTTCACCTTCCTGGCTTGTGCATGATACATTTTGTTTGCTTTAGGTTAATGTTACACATAATATTAGAGTCATTTTACCATATAATTAATCACCAATAACATATATATAATTCAAATCATATGATACACCTATCGATTACTTTGGGATTTAAAATCTATTTCAAGTTCGTCTGCTGCCACAGTATGAGAACATACACTTCTTACACATTTCTTGAAGGAGAACAACATACTAATTAGGGTTAAAAAAAAAATTATGTTTTACCTCTTCCCACCAAACCCTCTATAATTAATGTTTAACGGGTTATAACTCATGTTGGGGAATATTTGTACATTGTTATCAATTCTTTTGGGGGAGATTTTTGTTTGTTATCGTAATCATGTCGTCGGAGAGGTGGGATCAAGTGTTGGTGCAAACAGTCTTTCTGACAATGCATTCATTGGAAGGGTTGTATCAAATCGTTTGAAGGTCTTAAGTTCTTCTGACGACGATTCCTATTGGAATATTTTGTTCTACCTCAGGAAGAGTGGCAAAGGAATGAAGGTAACATATTTTCTCTAGTCTATTAACATGTATAACATTTACCATTTAATACTTTCATTTATAATCTTCAATTTTACCCATCGAAATGAGCCATCTGATAGAAGGAAGCTGTGTTGAAGAGGTAACTTCAAAATATATCTTTTGATGGTACTATCATAAGGGTCTATCAGAAGAGAGGTGTTGGAAGATGCAAAGGTGATGCTTAACATTTGTTCCAACAGGGCGACCTACCGACCATACTATCAAAACATGCTTGTTGGGAGGTCTCCCTGTCGGAGGAATCAAGGGTAAGATATCAATGTATGTTCCAACGATAAGAAGGTATCCCTTGAAAATTGTGCATCAATGAAAGAAGGGCTTTACAAAGTGTATAATACTTAGCAAAAGGGTCTAAGTATTATTAAATAGAATAAAAAATCCAGCGAGGGACCCACCATTATATTCTTGGTTGTAATCCTTTTATAAAATTTGACGCAGGGTCAACGCGCCACCCAGGCATGCACGTCCTTGCACAGGACCTTCTTTCCCTTCGGCCCGAAGAACTAGAAGGTTCTTCTATCTCCCTGTCGGGAGATCTGCACCCACAGCAATCTACTCCGAGGTCTCCCCTTTTACCACCGAGAGATCCGTTAAATCCCGCTGTCTCACGAGTTCGTGATTCAAGCCTCCAACTTTCCCTTTCAAATCTTGCGATACCCGATTTGGTGGTTCGGGTGTAGCTCCTTCCACATGCAACCGTGGGCTAGGCTTAGTATTAGCGCCTCTCGCGACTTCGCGAGTTCGCAACCTCGCGACCTCGCCGGTTAAACCATTCGAATTTCACCCTTCTAGTCCGCGAGTCCCCAAGATACATCGTCCCACCTTATACTCTGCCACGCGTCCACGAGAATCTCGGCTCCTCGGCGCTTCGCGAATCGGCATCCACACGAGTTCGCTCCTCGACACTTTGCGACCTACGAATCCTTGGTGCCACCTGTATTCCACTCATGCTCCGCTATGGCCCACACTGCTCCAGCTGTCGGGATATCGCTATCTCGCAACCTCACGATCCCCGTGCCTGAATTCTCAAACCTCTCCTTGCGAGGTCCCAAGACACGATCCCTCGCGCAAATCCAACGATCCTCCTGTGTTCCGGATCCAATGGTTGTCCTTCTCTCTCCACCTCGCGGCCTCGCGACTTGGTGTACCGAATGTTCGGGCTCTCAATTGGCGAACTCCCGAGTTTGTGAGATCTCTCGATCTCTCGCCACCTGTCCTCCTCAGATGGACGGCTACGATCTTTTTTCTCCTTCGTCGCCTCGCGTCCTCGCGCCTCGCGACTTTGTACACCCAATGCTTGTGCGTCCACCCTGTGAACTTTCGAGTTCGTGAGATCACTTGATCCTTGACACCTGTCCCTTCAGATGGATAGCTACAAAGAACTTGCTACTTCACCACTCGTGAAGTCAAATGACTTCCTTTTCACTCCTCCAATGCCCGAATCTGCGAGATGAGAGAATATCCCTACATGCGTCTTCTACAACGAACAACCCTGATCTTGTAGGGATATCGCACCTCGCGATCTCACTACCCTAAATCACAATGTCTGGGGCTTCAACTCACGAGTCCCCAATACACGAGATCACGTGTAGATCTGACGGCCTCGGTGGCTCTGAATCGATGGCTCTGCCTCTCCTGAGCTTTGAATCTCTTCGAAATCTTCTCGCCGTGACCCGCTTGCACCTCTGCGAGATCTGATGATCCTCAGAATCTCACGAAATCTCCTCA